>CALYDF020000434.1:0-63191 GCA_944474145.2 Dicrocoelium dendriticum | reverse complement strand
CGCGATAATCTCACAGAATGTGATTCCACAGTTTAGAAACTGACCTGCAAACCGTCGAAATTCACCACCTCTAAAAAATCCTGCACACATTTCTATTGTCATAATCATAATCACCAGATGAAAAATACCAAATATAGTGTTCTAATGCTTGGCAATTGAAATGAAATGAATTTAGTTTTTCCATCAAGTCCAGAAGATGTGCAATCAAGCCAGTGTGTCCGCTGTGTATTGCGTAGGAGCGCGAAATATCAACGTCACCCTGTGCGTCTGTGAATGTATAACTTTTCAGAACGTCTGTAGAATCCTGTTCCTGCTGGGAGTCTGATACATTATTCACATCCTCAACTGCTAAAATTGATGTGGTTGGCAGGTCCCAGTTTATTTCTGTTTTGTGACTTGTTTGAAAATAAGAAGCAATCAGATGGCTGTCAACCAGTTTGCATGCAAACAATTCCTCTGAGAGAGTATCCATAGCAATTGCGTTTGTAGGAGGCACAATTTACTCATATGTCTCAGGTCAAGTTTGCATTGTTCTCTCAGAATCTATTTCTGCACTACAAGGAAAGTCCGGTTTATAAAACAGAGAAGGTCGAGTTCTGCACCTCCTTCCAGGTAGAAGTTATGTAGAACACGACGTCTAATAAATATACTCGTTTCAGGAAATAAGTTCCGGACATATCTTTGTGGGATACCATGATCGTTATAAGATAGAGAAGCTGTTTTTCTCCTAAAATTCGATTTAAGCGCCTGAATGACATCCTGGTCGTAGGAGTGATGTAACCCAGTGTTGTTGGGTGACAAGAACCGCAATTTGATATTAAGTAGGTAGAATGAGGGAGGGCAATGGCTTTGTCGAGAGCAGGTATGATGTTGCATTTTTCTGTATTTTGCTGTTAAACCTGCGGAAACAGCTGCACTCATCCATGCCATTTTATTATCTTTGTAAACTGGTGGTAGTTTTTCATGATAAGACTTCTAAAATTCGAGAGTTTGCTGATTTCCAAATCACCACAGCCGCTTCTCGCTCCCGCAATGTGGTAGTGCACAGCATAACTGTGCATATCAATCCTTTTACTCAAAGCCTTCATCCGACGTCAATTTGGATAGTAAAGCAGTTTCATGTGAATTACAAATGTCTTGAACTGTGTAGCCGGAACATATTTCGGGCAATTTTTCTGCCTATTCGGATGCAGCACACCTATCTGAGTCACCGCTTTCGCCCGATTGCTTACCAAACACAAGATCGTCTACTGCTGGAAGCCTGCAGCCAAATGTTTGACGAGGTAAAGTCTGTGTTTTACAATTCTTTTGCGAAGTATAATGCTCGTTCTTGCATCACGTGTGCAGACAATGGGATTTCCCCGTCAATGCACACTGGCACTATTTCAAGCAAGATGCGTTCATGTATTCGTTACCCATTTTTCTATCATTCTTTATTTTCAGTGTTGGTTTGTTGATCAGAAAGTGATTCAAAAACGGCTTTCCTCTTTTATGTTACATGGATTTGTGTTCTTCCTACTCGGAAATTTTGTGCCGATGTTAGCGAAATGTTTCTTCTTAATATGATCGAATCACCGATACAATTTCTTTAGGTGTGAATGCCTTTGGCTTTGCTGAAATGGAACTAGTCCATTTGTCCTTCGTAAGAACGCTCAAAAAGAAACATAAAAACGAGCATGACTATTCAGTAAGGACGCACGTCAGCATTACCCACTCAGTCCTGACAATCGACTGGCTACACAGTAATCAAATATATACATAAACTGATAGTCAGAGTACTTGCGACTGTATAACAGTATCACAAATCCCAGAGTGCGCGAGGGGAGTACCACTGCTCTTTAAGTTTGTAACATGATTCTATCAGATTTGTTCATTGCACAGCCCATAACAGCATACATGCATTAGTTACATGGGTAAAAACCTGGGGTGGAGTGATGCGTCACTCGACAATCCCGGTGCGGCTTCTCCATGCCGTAGGTTGTCCACCGCGCCTCTCCAGCAACCGCGATGCACGCGCGACACGGAAGACCGTGACCGAGCATACGCAGTGCGTGTCCAAGACACCGCAGCTAATGAAGCGGGACGAGCTCCTCCAGCGAATGGCTACCTCCAATCAACCCACGCTGTCTAACTTGCACATTGGTTATGTGGTGCAGCGGCCACACACGGGCAATCGACCGCAAGCAAGGTTGCTCAAAGATAGAGAGACGGCGCAGGTCGGCTATACGAACAGGCCAAATCTCGCAACCGTACAACAGTACAGCGCCGACAGTCGCACAATAAACCTCTCCTTTGATGTATATATTATGTCATGGCGGCGCCACTAGTGCTTCAGATTAGAGAAAGCGAGGCGATCTCTTGAGATACGCAACGAAATTTGGTCTCCAATAGCTCCATTGGCTGTGATGCAACTACCCAGGTAGGTAAAACACTCCGTAACCTCCAGTGTCTCATCACCAAGAGTGAGTGCAGGTACAGGCATCTGAAGGTCTTCAAAAAGAGGTTTGCACTTGGATGGGAAGAAGTCATCCCATCTTTTGTCACTTCAATCGACCAGTGGTTGAGTGCAAGTTGGACGGCCTGTGGACTGTCACCCAACAAGACGATATCATCAGCGTAGTCCAAGGCAAAAGTTCGGCTACCTGGGAGGAGCTCTACGTCAGCGCGCTTAACGAATTATGTAGAACATTCTTTTGGAGTTTCTTAGTGACAAGATTATATATTTGTACATACATTGTCCCGGAATATCCGGATGGAAGCTTCAGTCAGAAGTTACGTATATTGTCCTTCTTTTAGGGACAACGCTATCCATGATTGTGTCGCCACATGTAGCAAATGTGCTTCAGCAGCGAAACTTCAGAGCAAATTCATCCAACCCTGGATTTCAGCCTCTAAGCCATGGGATGGAATTCACCTTGATTTCCCTGGTCCCGTTCAAGGCCAGTTTTTTGAATTGTAATTGATGCGTATACCAAGTGACCGGACGTATACCTGATGAACACAACTGCGACAGCGGCCACGGTACGAAAATTACAACAGTTATTTGCATAGTTCGGTTCACCAAACACATTGGTTTCCTATAACGGTTCGCAATTTATCTCCGACAACGTTGGTACTTTTTGCCAGTGAAATTGTATCAAACGCTGCCGGTCGCCTCCGGCGCATCCCCAGTCCAACGGGTAAGTAGAAAGATTCATGGATACCAACAAACTTTTACTTCTAAAGCTGCGGGGGGAAGGACCCATAGAGGAGATCATACACCTGTTCCTGTTAAGTAATCTGGGCTACGAAAAACCCCGATCTACCAGGCTGCAGATCCCTAGTGGAATCCATGTTCCGGCGTGAGACACGTCCTCCAATTATTGCAGTATTCTCTAAGGTTACGAAACGGCTACTGGCATCAGGCTTGAACAGATATTTTCTACTGGCGGAGCCGGTGTACGCGTTGGATGCATGGTCGAACCACCAAACCTGGCAACCTGCAGTGGCACGATAAAGAAAACGCTCCGTGCTGTATGTGGTGTCTTTCTGAACATTTTCTGTCATACGGCACGTTTCTCAGCAACACAAACGACGGATGGAACAAACAATCACTTCAACTTCCGAGTTGCCGTTTGATATATTGCTGGACACATTTGAACTACCAAAAAACTGTAGCGCTTATTGAATCGATAGAGACTTGCCCAGAGCCATGCGACGGAGTCACTGGGAGAACTATGGGGCCTATTAAACCTATGCAACTTTTACGGGTGAACCCAGCGCTTCATTCGTATGAGTCTGGAGAACACGTTTTCGATGAGGGAGATGTTCCAATAGCCAATTTGTTGACTTAAATGTACTATGTCATTCCACACGCCTCACCGTGAATTTAACTCTTACCCAATGGTCCATTGTGGTTCATATCCATCAGGCCGCCTCTAGTCCGAAACACTCACACCATAACCTTTGTAGTCGGCTGTCTTGTCTGTTCCATGTGACTTGACATCTGGTCCCTACATGTCCGGTGCGGTGAAGGTCTTTTTTCTGACGTCCCTAAGCCCCATTAATCGCAATTACAACACTTAGGTGAGCGAGTATGCAGGATCGAGTTTGCTTGCCGTTACTGGCCGTATGTCCGGTTTAATGATGGTGCATTAGAAATCCGTGGACTATGGGAAGATTGCGTCACTCCGAAACAATATATTTGGATCTGATGGACCGATGTGGTTCAACAGCAATGGACAAGTATACTCCCTACACGTCCTGTGAACTCCTCTCAAAGTTCAGTTAACCTGTGTTATTGTTCAAGCCTTTGGCATGTGCCCTACCTAGGGTTTAAGGTGTATCTATTGGGGAGCTTAAAGACAGTCGGCTTGTTGAGAGCTGATTGGTTGCAGGTACCACTTGCGTGGTTATTGTAATGTGTTATTCGCATGCTGTGACGTTGTTATATCCGTACGCGATTGCTGCCTACCGATTCGCGTTTAGATCGAATTTACCACGGCTGAATCTGTTTGCATTTTGATAGCAACCTGTGAAGCATTTGACGCCTCCGCAATTGCGTTAGGACCATTGTATGCGAATTTTCACCAGTCTCTCAACCGTTTCTTACTTCATGTCTAGCCCGCCCAAATGTATACCTGCGGACATCTCGCGGCTCTGTGAATGCCCTCTGGGTGTAACGTCTCAGCGGTCTAATCACAATCACAGCGGTGACCAAAAATGCAGTCGGTATGCCACTTTGACTAATCCCTCACAGCTTGCCCGTTATGAGCGGTTGTACCGATAATTCTGCCACACTTGCTTGAGTGGGCACATAAATCACGCGCCGCGCTTATGTACCATGCCCTAACGGTGGCCGGATGACGGCATATGGGCTATGCGGACATAAGTTCAATCAGAGTGTAGGTCATGTTTACGAGCCCGACAACGATAAGGTGTGAAAGGTAACGGTCAAGCCGATTTGATTGGGGTCATCCGGTTTCGGATTTACCTGTCACTGTGGTCAGCCACAGGACGCCTGCGCCTACAGAGGGACCATGGATGGCTTGCGCTGTACCACCCACAGCTCCAACCACACATCGCATATCCAGTGTAAACCCGAAGGAATAAGGCCGGGAGGCATGTGGATGGGAGCCACATTTCATCAATGGAGCCGGCCCACAATCCTTCACAGTCAAACACAAGCACGCTGTATTTGGGAATCAAGCGCACACAAAACGGTGGCTGAAGCGAGTGCATGGAACCACGCTTCGAGCCTAACACGACCCCAAGGACCGTGCACCCCGTCCCCTCCAGCAACGACCAACTGTCTCCTGGAGCCGGTATGAACGAGGTAATGGGTAATAGACACGTAGGCACCTTGTCAACATGCACATCAAGCGCAACCACACCGGGAGTGTCAAGCAACAGCCAATCACTTGAAATTATGAGAGGAAATAAAATAAATCCAATAATGCATACAGATGTGGTGGCATAACTCTTCGCTAAATTAGCATATGAAGTAAGTTGGTTAGCAACGAATGCATGCTAAGTAAAATATGTCCACAAGTTACTTAAACATCCTACAAATGCAATAAAGTTAACGAAGATAACCACAATTAGTTTAAGCAACGTGGCCAGTTAATAGAAGATTTTTCAAGTAGGCAGAACATACCAAATGAAGGGGAATGAAATTTATGCAGCTTAAAAAGATCTAGTTTAAGTGTAAGTTGCTTTAGCCCAACTGCGTTGAAGAAGCATCAATAATGTAACATCTGGGTTGATGTACACACATATTAATTACAGAATGAACAGATGGACTGAATGTAATCACTCCGGGATTCTATTTGCACTATTTGTTGTGATTTATCGTCGATCTATCTAGGTAGCCAACGCACTGACACAACCTAAATATTTGACAACTGCTGCTGATTCCACTGGATCACAACCTGCTACTAACGCAGCAGGAAACAACTGTCAAGATAATTTACCCGAAGTATCGCCATGTGCGAGGGAACGACGCAGGACTGGAAGCAATAGCAACGGAGTGCCAATTTGCACCCCAATTAGGTTGGGCCAACAAATATTTGAAAAATAAAAACAACAGTGACAGTTAGCGTGCAAGTTATTAGTGATGTTGAAGTATTTACAAAACAAGTAGGCGTAAAACAGCAGTATACGTTTGGCTTACATGATGCACCATTTGTTGACAGTGGCTCAATGTCACGCAAGAGCATGCTTCTCCAACAACCTGCTCCAAAAACTTCACCCTCCTCTCCGCCTTGTTCAGTACAACAACTGGAACTTTTTGGATCCTTTCGTTATATCCCCTCCGCATGTCTTGTTTAACGTAGGCCTTAATGATGCTTCAATTCCCTTCAATGCGGTTCAGTTATGGAGACAACGGAGTGCAGTCGTAGCAGTGTTTCCGAGGTATAAGCTTCCGCTTGAACAATACGCTCCAGGAATGTGTGACATGGGGCGTTATCACAAACAAGAACACAGCTGTCAGACAAATGTCTACCATCTGTATCAAACATCTGCCACAACCAGCGCGCGCATCTTTCCTTATTGTAACTGCCCCTTGGAACGGAATACCCCACCAATCCGTCCAGTCATTCCGCTTATAAGGTGCAAATTTTGTCCCCGAAAGTTGGCCACCGTACAATGTGCATGAGTGCCGCGTGCCGATCGACCCCTTGTGAGCGCGCAGAACAGATTGAAATTTATCTCATCCATCCATACTGCTCGCCGTGCTTCAGCCTCGAACATCATTAGGGTCAGAAAGTAAACCTTCCTTAGCCTCTTGTTCTCTATGCTATTCATAGATTCCGGTATTGAATGCAACCTCTTCATTGTCATGAGCCGACCGTCTAGGTAGCGAGCAATGGTGCTGACGCTTACCTCTACCTCGAACTCACTGTAACCCTAACCCTAACCGAAGAGTTTCTAACGTCACTGTTGGCTCCGATTTAACCCATTCAACCAGGCAATCAACTTGAGTTTCTGACAGCGACATTCGACGCGTCACGGTAGCAGTACTTTTCGGCTCATTCAGTTCCAATTGGCTAATCCAACTGAGACAGGTGTTCACGTTTATCTGTAACACAGATGCAACATTCTCCCAGTCATCGCCTTCCTCATATGTCTTCAGTATAATGGCCTTCACATCAGGCGGATGATGGATGCGCGTTCCTCTTTGTTCCATCGTGATTAGCCTACACTTAAGGTAACAAACCATGAAAAGCTATTGAAAGACAAACCTTGCGTCGTTAAACGAATCTTTCGAAAACGTTCGCTGTCGCAACATAGACCTATCTCTACGCAATGCCTTGGAAAACCAGAAGCGATAAGTTCGCTGGCCAAATGGCGAATATGCTATTATTGGTAATGTCTATGTTTACATGTCTAACATAGACCATAGCAATGGCACTTCGGCTGTAGACTCCCAACCCAGTACTCGAAGTTCCTTTGCTCTCCGCTGATTCCGTGTGCTGGTCAACACATAACGTTGGCTGAGCGTACGATAACATTGGCAACATTTTAGACCAGATATGTCCGGCCCCTTTCGTAGTTTGAACCTTCTCAGCCTCATTAGGTGGTTCCATGCTCAAGTGCAAGGGCTCCTTAAGCGAGCGAACAAGTCACCGCTGACCAGTGGGCATTTCGTCTCCGCTGCCAAATCTGTTAGAAGTGGTTGTACAAGTGTGAAGCCCCATACAGCATGACTCACCTGTTTTGGAGACACCACTATCTGTGTACCACGGCCGTCCCCAACTGACAACATTCTCAGGCCTGACATGACGGGCTCCTGTCCGACCAGTCCCGCGACTCTTTCGTAGGTCAACGCAGCACAGTAAGGCGACAGTCGCTGTCCCATATTCAGGGACTTATCCGACTTGCTAACTCATGTTGAAAGGCTGCATGGACCCAAACGCGGAGGGCAGATTTGAGTTGTGCGACGGTCTAAAGTGTCCGGTTTGCCAGACATCAAAAACGATTCACGTTCCAGTGAACTACTGGGTATGCTGACTTCCGGCAGATCAACTATTTCCATTACCTTGTTTATAATGGGAACCAGAAATCGAATTGTGTGCGAAGAACTTTTTTGTCACATGTTGCAGAGCTGATTGGCAGGTGCGCTGCACGAAAGTGAGCGGTCTGGTCAGTTGGGCTGCATTAACAATTACGTGCGTTCATTCCATGTTCACTGATGAGGTAATATTCTATCAGCAGGGAACTGAGAAGCTGAATTTCCTGGCAATATCTCATCCAGCAGGATACTGAGAATCAAGTATTGCGCAATTCGGGAAGCACATTGACTTGAAAATTTTTATGATAACTCGTGGGACCACACCCCCGCCTTTGAGTTCTTAAGCATACTGTGCACTTCAAGCCCGTTATCTCTGAGAAAGCTATTCTGGAACGTTATACTGCAAAAGCACCTTTGGCTCAAATCTGGTGACCGAGCACGCAAATCCTTTGGACCTCCGCGACCGATTCATCGGTGACCGAACAGCTCCTTAAAATAATACCGCACCGTTTTGCATACTGAGCTGGTGCACCATATTGAATCGATAAAGGCAGAAGCGAAGTGCCCAAGTAGCCAACGATAATCCGTGGTGAAAACATAGCTATACTGTTGCTCCTATGTAATTTGTCAGCGACAGTTCACCTTGCCATTGGAGAACCATGATAGCAAGAGTAATGTCGGTAATCAGCATCGAGTTACTTAGCAAACACGAGGTTAACGTCACATGGGCAAGGGAAGTACGTGACTTTGGCTTGCCAGAAGGGCATAACGCAGCCCACTGAGCTTGAACCGTTTCGTCCATCGCGGTCAATATTACAGTAAAACTGAACAGCGACGCCTGCATCCTGTTGGGCAATTGAGCAATCGGTCGCTGCTCACGTACCCATCTTGTTCTATTTTCTCCAGGAGTTCAATCCACCCCTACGAAATATACGCATCATTACCCATCGCAACAATGTGCTAGTAAAATCAATTTCCATGCATATACATATATGTACATGCAATATGCTTGAAAAGCATAAAAATCAACGAAATACATGTTTAAAATGACCACCGTCGTATTGATTGTAGCGCAGTACTCGCCGGATGCAAAGCATTCACACGATTATGGCGACGTTCGTTGACGACGCTCGGCTTCAGTTCCTTCGGCCTGCAGATGCGGAAGGACACAGGTCCGCGAGATTTCTTTGTACAAAGATGTTAAGAAATGTGAAGTGTCAGTACTGTAATTCAATCAACGTACTCGTCATAAAAGTCAAAAAATTTGATGTTCAAAATGTCTGCCTCGTTTTCTTGCACAGCAGCATATTTTCCTTCAGTCGAACCGAAATAGTCTGCGTGGACACGCTCCTATGGACCGTCAGATAACTCACAATGGTGAATCGGACCGGCAAAATTGTCTTTTCGGTATCGCTGGCATTTAACACATGCGTTCAAAAGAGCTTCATTATTTCCATCAATTGCCGGCATCCAAAATTAGGCTTTGGCTAGAGCTTTCATGCGGACGAGTCCTGTATGAGCATCATGTAATTCTCTCAATATGGCTGATCTGAGAGTAGACGGAATAACGATAGTAGATCCAAGCATGATACATGGTTCATGCAGACTGAGCTCCAATCGGTAATTGAAGAACTTACGTGGGACATTAGGGAATCGGGAATCCCGACCGCGTAACGTCATACTTTTCACACTCGACAGGCCCGAGTCTCCGTCTGTAGCTTTTCTAACAACGTCGATGTATATTGGAGTGGTGTTTGTGTGATGTAATAACTGGACAAACTCGCGAACGCACCACCTTGCACGTTACTTTGCACTTTCTGCAGCAATATATTAATGGCATCGGCCACATTATTGTGGGAATCAGGAATGTTTTGAAATCAATAGTTGTAAGCTTAAAGGATGAGTTACCAGCGTATTATACAGGGTGCATTAATTTGTTCTATACCTCGTCTGACAACAAGAAACGAAAGCAGTTGTTTATTATCTGTCTGTATCGCAAACAGATTGTACCACAAGTATTGATGGCAGAGCTTAACACTAAATATTATGGCGAATGCCTCTTTGTCCAGCTGTGCGTAATATTTCTCAGCGGCCTCTAGTGTAACTATGCGAAAGAAACAGGACCGATGGTTCCATCGTGAATCTGATGTCCTAAGACTTCTCCCTTTCCAAACGGTGAGGCATCACATTTTAAGACGAGAGTTTTGTTTGGATCAAAATGCAATAGTACAGATGAAGAAACAAGTAGATACTTCGCCTTTAAAAATGCTTGTTAATCATTCCTTGTCCATGACCACTTGACATCTTTCTTAAAAAATGCATGAAGAGGTGCGATCACAGAGGCCAGGTTAAGTAAAAAACGACGATAGTGTGAAAGTATTCCAACAGACCAGCCTAATTGCACTCGGTTGTATGGACTTCGTACATAAATGTTGGGCTTCTGGTTGTCCTTTCGTGCATGCAATTTCTTTTCATCTAGTACGTATCCAAGATAATCAACGGAAACAACTAGGAAAGCACATTGGGAACGATTCAACCGCAACGCCTTTTCTGACAACCTGTGTAGGACCTAATCCAGAGCACGCAGATGGTCTAGTTCTGTTTTAATAGTGATTAGTAGGTCGTCAAGACATGCACAGGCATTCTGTGTATCCCGTCGGTGTGGTCAAATATCCTTTGGATAATCCTCGTGGCAGAGTTACTTCCAAATGGGAATTTAGTGCATTCAAATAAACACAACTTTGTGTCAAACGTAGTAAAAAAACAACAGTCGTCATCCAAATCCATCTGAGAATAAGCTTGACTTAAATCAAGCTTAGTGAATTAAAGTTTGAACCTGACCACACTAGAAAAAGTGGCATATAAATCTGCAATTTTTGCTAAGCAATAATGGTCCATGATAGTGCAGTGATTCGCTATCAGTTTGTAATCACTGCAAATCCGCACACCACTTTTTGGTTGAAGCGTAAGGACTATAGGTGCTGCGCCTTCGGATGGTTGAACTGGCACGATTGTAAGTTATTGCTGAAGCCGTTTCAAGTATTTTTCATCCTTTGGATGTAGAGAATAAGGTGGTGTTCTCGCCTTGAATACTTTTGGCATACAAGCATCCGTCATATGGATTTTGGCTTTAAAATTGTTGAGCTTCCCCAAATGGTTTTCGATAAATTGGTCTGAGTATCACTTTATGATCGAGTCTATGGTACCTCTCCACGAAGTTCTTTGCATCCAGCACCTGCGATAGCGATCTCATCCAATAACGCCCCAGTAGATTGGTCGGTGCACGAGAAACAACACGAAACATTAAGTTGTACGACCTCCCTAGGTGTTGAACTAGCACCAGACATTTTCTCAATAGGTATATTACCTCCCCCGTATGAGTTTTCAAAACTGTATTACTCACTTCCAAATTAGGTACTAGTGAAAGTGCATTCTGGTCTTGTAGTGTCACTGCTGAGCCGGTGTCTACTTCAACTAAAACACACTAAACATTAACAACAAGCGTGATCGTATACGGAGGAACTTTGGTTATGCTGGAACAATTGGCAAATGTGGTTCATAAAATTTAACTGTGCATTACATGACTCACCGTCATTTTCGTTCAGCGATTGATTGGAAACTTGTGATGGCAGGGAAGGGCACACACGAGGCAAATGGTCAACGTTAGCGCACTTCTTGCACTTTGTACACAAGTGGGGGCATTAGTTGGGGGAAGTGTGTTGATCACCGCATCGGTGGCACACAAACTTCCGCACAACATTTTCATAAGTCAAGTTAGTTTGTTCACAGTTTCTGCAAGCTGCGGGAGGCTAAAAGTGGGAAACCGATTTCTCAGATGTTCGCTATTCCGGAGAAGGTCGCAACTTGTTTCCCGAGAAAGATATACTTCTTTCTGGGATAATAGGATTTTCCTTGATCCATCATCCATATTTCCAGCAATGAATCACTGAATTTCCATGAATTCTTCCGAACGCGTCGAATGGATTGTGTTCTAACGACACTCTGGGGCAGCGTGGTGAATGCGTACGATAAACACGTTTACGTTTTCTCCGCACTGTTGCTACAACTTAAAAAAATGATAGTGAGCGGAAAACCCGCTCTGCGTAATTCCTCATATTTCCTCAAATAACTGAAGCAGTTGGGAGATTCTAGATTTAACCATTGGATTCATTGCAGCGAAATAGCTTTGTCTTTAGGAACCAACTGCTTGGCGGAGCAACATCATTCACTGAGAATCTGACAGTGTGGTGCAACGATTCAACACAGGGTTGAGCGACCAGATTTCGGAACAATGTGTTCTATTGAAGCCCATGCTTGTAAGAAAGGTTTTCTGCTGCCTCGGGCCAGAGATATGAGACACCTACAAGTGAGTTCGTAGTACCCGTCGCCAAATTTTACGTACCGATTTTGTATTCCTAATCCATCTATGGACCCGTAGTCCGCTTAGCTAGAAAAACACCAACGCAGGATGGTACTTGTGAAACTATAATCTGCTCCTAATCGGAGCCAATTGAAAACGCATAGGAACAACCGCACCAATGAGAAAGAGACCAGTAAGCGAATGCAAAATAGTCATGTCATTGGGCCCGTGTAGTTAATGCGTGTAGTATGACGCGTCGGTTGTGGATGTCCGTAACAGCACCCACTGCTATTGTCAAAGTGAAAACAAATTTGCGACACTCGAGATAATAGTTGCGGGCTAACTCAACAATCCCCTATTGGTGCTATCTGGGTGTTTCGTGTGTAACGCGTTCCAGCAAGTAGTTCGGCGGTAGCGTTCCAGGACGTGGTGTGTTTTCGCCAGGCAAGCGTTCTACCTATTAAATTACACAAATGTCCGTTTCTCAACACTCGGACTTGGCGAATGTGACTCGCCCAAATCTAAAGTCACTGCCCCGTGGGTATCTGGAAAATTACATCCAATCCACGGACATCAATCATCTATTGTTACATCACCGACGCTGTCAACCGGACACAAACACAACGGCATTCTTACAAACACAAGCTACACAAATGCACAATTACACGAATATCCATACACACCTACCCTGTTATGTCGAACATGTGGCTGTATGTTTGTGTATACTTATTCACACGTTGTTGCCATAACATCATCATGCCTGTAAACGCGTGCCTCGCGTTGTCGAGAGTAAAATTTATTTATTTATCTAGTTAAAAGACGGTTTTTCGTTCCGTATGTGAGCATCTAGGTGTTGTAGATAGTGAGATAAATTTCCTTGACATGTTGGGCCTTTTTGTAGAGGCTAACACGGAGGTTTGGGTTCGTCGCACTACAATGGGACTTTAGGGAACTATGGTTGGATTCGAGGTGAAATATTCCAAACCCGCAACGCACTACCCTCATCAGAATATATATACCAGCGCCGACTATCGTACGGATTGAAGGGCAGGACTAACCGATGGGGCTAGTATCTAATGTGAAATAGCTTTCGTGGAATCATGACCCGATGATATGTCTTCTCCAGTGCGTGCATTCCCGCTCCTATCGGTCAGTTCTCATAGATCATAACAGTTGCGTGAAACTTAAGCTGAACATTAGTATAATGTGGTTATTTCTGTCGCAACGTGTTCATTGCACTTTGTGTAAACAAAAAAGGTCAACAGTTCACAGTCTTCAGAGCAAATCGATTACCGGAGAATAATAAATGGAACTTGAGGCAGTTCTGAACGGTGGCGCTTTCGACGTGTGGTAAAATAATATTGTCAATATTAAACATACGTAAATTTCCCCATTAAAATGAGAAGCCCTCCCTTGGTTGCGGACATTTCATGCGTACAATAATGAGCATGCTCACAAGTGATTGACAAAGTATTCAGGTGTCTATGATAGAAACTAATGTAGACTAAGATGACTTTGGTTGTTGTTGAGTTTCGTTTAGTATATTTTACCAATGCTTATATATTTCTTCGTCCATCCTGCAAGAACTATTTAGGTGGCAGCAAGGATACTAGTCCGTTATCAAAAACACGTAATATGCGTCTCAAATACAGGACAGTATAGAAATTAGGGACGACTGAACCCGCGTATTGTGCTGGCTACGAAAATAGGAAGCGAAACAACAGAAGCAAGAAGCGGTGCAGCAAGATACTCACCAAAGTAATCTGTGTCAAAGGATATTACCGCCATTAAAACAAGTAGAGGTTTTGAAGATTAAAGCAACGATAAATTTCAATAATGCAAAATACTAAATTTGTTTTCACGTATACTCCAACGGTCTCCCTCTAGAAGGTTGAAGGATGAACGCCTTCGATGGAGGTGATAGTGGGGAAAACGGAAGGTGAATATGGGTGCTAAGACTAACATAGGATTAAACACGGGCATCCGAGAAGGGATACGTAGCAGAGCTCGCTGGGTCCAGTGTTTTATTAGTTATTATTTATGACGATCATGTGGACCTTAATTTCCAAGCCATTGATAACCTAGGTAATAAATTTGTCGATGTATGTTGTTGCCGCTGTGACGAGCACATGTGGACTCATGTTTATACGGTTCTCCGATGTCTACTCTAGAAACGGACAGCCGCATATCTCATGACTAATTACAATTTTGGCACAACCAAACAGCCCCGTTGTTGGCCTCCGCTACTGAGCACTTGGAAAGCAAATTATAACAAACAGTCGCTGGCGTACCAAACAACGATACTGTTAATTCCCTTGGAATATTCAGAAAGAGGAACAAACCGTTCATTCTGGAACTAGTGTTCACCAATAAGGGATAGTTCGTAGACACCGTAACAGTGAATAACACCGTGGGAAGCAGGGTTATTTTGACAATACTTTCTCGCTATGTCTGCTATGCAAAGCACTTCAACGTGGACATCTTTTAGGTCCTTTTAGTAAAGCATCACATCAGCCAAGTATAAGGAACATCCGGCGTCGGCCTAATATATGCAGCGGAAAATGGAGGATTTAGGGTTAGCTGTTGATGTTGGCCAGCTGAAACAGAAGGCGGCCTTTGTATTTGTTTGATTACACTAGCCTACCTGAAATATTTACATAAGTTATCCACTATCATTTTACAAACTGGCATGATTAATTAGATTGATCGACGATTGTTTTCAAATGGTGACCCACTCATCAACAGTAACTGATTCCGGATCGGTTCAATGGAGTATATCGTATCAGATAAATGAGATGTTGTTTTCAAGGTGAATACCCAGCCAGTCCAGTGTGGCGTTTTTGAACCCTGCTAAAACTTTTCCATGAAATAATGGATCCAAGTAAATACGCTCAATATTTCGGGCAATGAAACCAGGTTGTGTAACAACCTGAGACGATGAGGGATTCGGTATGGCTCTCTCCCATCCCTGCACTCTACGACCGACGGTTTCGTCTTTGTTTAGCTTCATCGGGTAGAGATAGCGGAGCTAGGAGTGAAACTCGGCGCTTAGTGCTTGGCAGCTATCACCATGAGCACTAGGTCATTGAGCTCGCAATCCCAATCGTGGCCTCAGTTGTTTTTTAAGTCAACCTCTGCCAATACGATCACTTGGACCGTCACCGAAGTGAGGGTTCCGTTTTGGCGCTCAACCTGATGATTCTAAAACCTGAGACGGTTTGTTGGTTAACGCAAATCGTAGTCTATGCGCTCGCGAATTTATTTACCATTCATTCACATTACACCAACCAGCTGTTGGTGCAGCGGCGAAAACACAAAATGGCTGCAGGAAATGCGTTACTGCAACCGATGCAGCAAAAGCTATGTATGATAAAGGATGTGGAAAATCATATCACAAATTTTCGTGTTAATATAATTTCCAATAAATAAACAATGCTCTTTAATATGATAGAAAAGTTGATCAAGCTTCCAATGGGAACTTGTCGCGTTGAGCATATTTCACCGCGAATTGTTATTTGATCAAAGCCCAGATTTTCGATGCCGCAAGGAGAGTCACTGGATAAGAGAAAAACAACACCTTTGGCTTTTGAATTAGACACGATAAGAATTGCGACCAACCGTGTTGACAGCGTATACGATTGATTGAAATGAGTGAAACGGCTAAAGTTTGATATTTCTCATAAGTGCGCAGTTTGATAATTCAGAACAAATGGTGCGTCAACAGATCAATATCACATTTGGTGAGGTCAAGCGGTGCACAACAATAATTTTGTTGCGTCGACGCTCATCAAAATGTCCCTATCACGCACCGCAAACGTATGAATTCTTCATCTAAAAGTTTTAGAAAAATTTGCTGAACGTATTGAAGTAAGAAAGGAGGACATTTCAGCCAAATCAGGCAAACCCACTTGTTCAAGATTCAAAGTGTAAAGGCGAATTTGTCAAATACGGAAAATGAGCAATGTGTCCAATTTGTAAATTATAATATCCTCAGGATAATCTGCTATTCAGAGAAAGATGAATGGTCTGTGTGCTTCGTGAGAAGAACAGTTTGTTTTAATGGCCAAAGTTGATGCTTGATCAACCGGCGGAAGACGGCAGTCCTTCGGTGTACAGCACAGCGCTTTTTCACGTACCTCAGAAAGTCAGACAGCAAACTAAGGGCAAATAAACAGAGGTGGAAGGGATACATACCTAAATAAGTGAAAGGCTTATAATTGGACCAGTATTGATGTTTCCATACAATTCACATCCGTTAACTGCCAGTGGTATTGTCCTGCGTTTCTTTTCTGGCTCATTCTTTGCGACTTCTAGGTTAGAGGAGCTTCTAGGGGCGAGACTGATGATTAGGTACTCCAGTGCTTGTGCTCTATATGTCATAGCGGATTCGTTAGTGGGAAGCAGCGATGGTCACGCTTGTCAGTCTGCGAAAGCCAACTGCGAGTAGTGTAGTCTAAAGGAAATAAGTAAGAGTCAAAAGGCGTTATTGAGCCCTCCACAGAAGGTGGAGCGAAAGCATGGCGGTTAGAAAGCCAAAAGGGAAGAGGAATTAAGACTGCAAGGAACGGTTGGTAAGTCACATTACTATGCTGGGTAAGTAAGACAATTAAAAATTGTTGTCAGTATGATAGATAAGGACAAATGTGGGGAGAGAAACCAAAAAAACCGTATCCGTATGTCTCTGAGGTAGCAACACGTTGATAAACAGTGCGAAAAAGTATAAGCTTAAAGCGGTTTGGGTCTCATTTCAATAGCTCACAGTGAGATAAGCTTAGGCGAGGGAATTCTGAGATAGAGGTCGGATTGAGAAATCTGCGTAGGGGCGTGAGCAAGTTGTAACCCTTTTGAGCGATTTGATTGCCATAAGTAACGTGCTCCGTATTAACGCGTCTTTATAGAGGAAGCAGCTATGTTGGATGCAAATGTGATCTTTCTTTTGATAAGCTTCACAACTCGCTATTAAATATTTATCGGCCGTCGGTGTCCTGCCTAAAGTGACATTTGTGTTTACATTTATGTTGTTTTTAATGCACAATAGAAGCACGAGGTTCAGGTTGCGACTGTGGAGCCGCGGAGTATCCAGCTGTGGCTCTTAGCATCCGCCGCGATAAGTAAATGTGGTTAATTTTAGTAAACACTTAGTAAACTGGCTCTTCACCCTTTCCACTGCTAGTTGCTTTTCTCTTTTGGGTTGTTGGACACCAAAAAACAGTATTCTAAGATAGCAAGAGCGCAGGGTTTGTGCAATGCTTACTTCCTTAAGCCTTATGGATTTGCACATGTGGTCGCTGAATGATCAGGCATTAGCTTAGATATGTTATGCATGCTCAGCAACGTCTAATGAACCGGAGCAGTATACTACTAGGTCACAACAATCAAGTTCACTTGACAAATTGTGATCAATTTAGTCGGTAGATTACACCCAAAATAGATGACTTTACATTTTGCAGTCGAAAATCCTGTTTTCAATTCCCACGAGAACTATCTGAAGCCTAGAATCACTTTGATCAATTGAGTGACTCCGCGTATGCTGTAAGTCTCATCATCATCTGTAAAGTGAAATTGTTTCCCATTTGCGAAACAATGGAGTACGTCGTTAACATACAGGCGACAGTAGTTTGCCTAGAACCCTACCCTGAAAAACCTCGCTAGTTACGGGTCTATGCTTTGATTCCGCTCTACCCACTCGTACCATTTGGATAAGTCATATCAAATCTGATGAGAACAATGACAGTAGACAATGTGACCTACAGGACGACTGAAGCCTGGTCAATGGAGCAGCATGCGGGACTCGGTCGGGAGGTACTTCATATCGAGCACGACAATAACAAATGCATAATCTGAGTCGAGTTCTTGAGTTGCAAGACCTAAAAAGTCAACTTGGCATGTTCAATAGGGCTTAGTCATTAGAACATCATGTTGCGACCAGTTAATTGTTCTGCGTGACTGAGGGAATTCAAGAAAGGTTGCAATGGCTATCCTCTACGCTATTCGTGATACGATAGGTGTGTGTCGGATTGGTAGGTACTTATCAATGTTTTAACGATAGACAATATTTTTTTCTCTGGTAGGATTGATGCATTCTCCTACGCGGCACTAAAGTTGCTGTTTCTCATTGATGGCGTGAAAGTGTTTGGGAGTATAAGTTGGACGTCAAGTTCAGCTGGCTTTATCACAACAGTAGGTAAGCCATCGTAGTCGGAGTAGAAGGGTAACTTGAGCGAAGTGACCACCTTAGAGATAGTGCGCAGATGATACGTAGTTCTTAGTAGCTCATCTACTGTATGCCTAAGTGCGTGAAGCGTGAGTACTATAGTACTAACAGTGAAGGAGTTGCAATAATACCTGTTTAAGTCATCGCATAGCTCTGCTCGGTAAGCAACCACTATTTTAGCTGGTAACAATAATTATCACCTCAGGCTTATCCTTGCGAGCAACCAGTATGTTAACTGCTTTTGGCGAATTTACCTTTAAAATCTCGCTTTTCTCCTGTGTTGACTTCACTGAAGTCTGTGTTTCCTTACTGCTGGATGTTTTCATTATGCTTACTTTATTTCATTGATCTTGATGAAATCTTGTACAGGGAGCCGATTCTTTCCGTTGACGATGTTAAAATGGTGTAATGTTCCGTCCCTGGGCAACGTAGTCCTAACTTACCCTATATTCTGTCTGACTTGTCCGCATTGGAGCATTGGAGGAACTCCTGGAAGTTGCATTTTGCCAATGACAAGACCAATCTATTGTATCACGGCTGTGGCCCTTCTCTGAACTTCCTAACTTTAAACGATACCCTTATTCCTGTGTGTGGCGCAGTCCGATACCTTGGTGCAAAAAATTCTGCCTCACTTAATTTTTTAGAGCATGTTATATTCTTGCAGGCTTCTATCAAAAAGTGATCGCCTACATAAGTTGAACTCTTATCTTAAGGGATTCCAGGTTTCAAGCTTTTAAAATTTGCGCCAGGTCAAAGCTTGAGTACCGTACGATAGTACATAGTAATCTGAGATAAGTGAACATCATAGCACTGGAAAATAGTCAACGATTATTCAGAAATAGATGCTTGAACATGATTAATACTGGGACATACCGTGCGCGTTGAGTGGCCCTAAAACTGGAGCCGCTATAGCTGCGCAGACTCAAACTTAATATGTATCTCTTATACTGCTTACTATTCGGGCTAATCTTCACTGCTCAGCCACAACTCGAGTTGCAGACTCGTATGTGTTATGAGCTAAGAACAAGCGAGCGCGCATTGCAAATACAAAAGTCTCGCGAAAAGCTCCGCTCAACTTTGGTTTCTGTCTGTTAAATATGCTTTAATATGCAACAAACTTCCATCAAGTATTAGAAACTACAGCACCTATCCGCAATTCACACGCATGACTAACATTAACCTGACTGTTTCAAATATCTGGTCAACACTAAGTCAAACGATGACTCTAGATTATTTGTAAGAGAAAGGTACTGGATACGTTTGAAAGTCGCCAATCCCTCTATTCTTTTCAATATTATAAAGTTACCTACATATAGTTAAATACTTGAGTAAGTATTTATAAAGGATCTTACTCCTATAACTCTGTCTGAACAATTCGGTTTCCCCCTTTTGACTCACTCGTTCCAAGTGGCCTTAGAACTGCATTATGAAAGCCTAATGGTAAAGATTGGAGACCCGTTTCCCACATGTTCTAGTGACCTTGAGAAAGCAAAATTGAGTCTTGTGCGTAGTTATCATGAATACGTTAGGGCAAAAGCATCTAGTAATGGTATTATTTCAAGGAAGCAAATCGAGACAATTTAAGGAATCCAGTTAAACAAAAAGTAATTATCTCTAGGTCAAACAAGGGATCCCCGCATAGTGCTAATATATAAAATGGATTATATCTACAAAACTCAGCACATCCTCAGTGACAAACGTTAGTTCCAGTAGTTTATGACAGGAAAGAACAACACTGTGTTGTTAGAGAAACAGTTGACCGGATGCCTCGGGCGAATGATGCAAGTCAAATTTACCACAAATGGAGAATTCGTCAAGTTCAAGCGTTAAAGTGGAAAACTACCGAGATTATATGGTCTATCTAAAGTACACAATGAAGGCACCCCATTGTGTCAAATCTTGGGCATGGTGCCTTCTCCCCAGCATTTGTTGGGCCAATGGATCGTGAACAAATTGCAACCGTTACGGAATATGGTTACCACTTTCTGTGTAAGTGACGTCTTTGAATTCATTAGGGATATGTCTGTACTTAACATTGCTAACGAAATGATGATCTTTTGATGTCCGGTCGCATTTTCCAAACATTCCGATGCTCGAAACACTAGATTACATTTGAGGGCTGACCAGGCAACGGCCATAATACGCTACTCTTTCGGAGGATGTGCTAAAGATACTATTTTGCTAAATGTTCGTTTCACAGGCAGTGGTGAGATTTACCCTCAGACTGATGGATTGGCCATGGGATCTCCTTTGTGACCGTTGTTGGTTGATTTCTTTATGGAGAAATTAGAACATGACCTATTCAGGACGCAATTTAGTGGAACAGATATATACGTACAGTATCTCCATGACAGCTTCGTGCTTTGGGTAAATAAAAAGCATGCAGAACTGTTGCTGATAGCCTTCATGGACGCATATGAGAATTTACGCTTCACTTGTAAGGTCGAACAAAGAAAAGGATTACCTTTCTTGGATGTAGAATTCATCCGTAACTCGGACGGCTTTTGTAGCAGAACGGAACACAGAAAGCATACGTGGACCGGGCAGCACACACATTTTCACAGCGCAGTGCCTTTACAGCACAAGTGGTGTTTAATCTGATCTCTTGCTTTCAGAGCGCGTAGTATTTGCAATACGGATGCCATTAATGCAAATCTAATCAGCGATGCCCTTCGGGAAACTGGTTCCCCAACAAGTTTATCATGAAGCAATTAAAAGAACGAAAGCCACCTAACATCATTTGTCTCAAGATAGAGCACTTCATACATTTGTCATTTAAGGTCTATCCTGCAGCTGATAACTTATCTCGACGCCTGAAAGATGCAGTTGAGAAAACATATTTTGCAGCCCAGTTGCGAATTGTTTACCGCAACAAACCATTGCTGGCAAAATCCTTGAAATACGGTCTGCCCTCATTGACAGGTTCAAAGCTCGTTTATCATACTCGTGCTCCTCTGGTGCACGATGCATGCATCGCGCAACAAGAAGCCTATCCCAGAGGATTAGCGAACACATCCCGTCGTTGACTTCTAAGGAAAAATGAGTTTTTCAAACAGCTCAGTCATGTCGCTACTCCTTAAATGAGCTCATGCTGCATCTGGGAATGACTTTAAAGTTATCTACTCATTAACTGCACGCTTCCCGATTGGATTCCGAAAGCAAATCTGGTATATTGCCCAGACTATTTACATCCACCATCTGAAGCCGGAATTTTGTATACATGAACGGTTCATACGGCTGATACTGCTAACCTGGTTGAGTGATATTGTTACTTAGTTACCCACTTGTGACCTTACCTATTTACTAGACTGCTGAGGCTTGTGCATCAGTGCTTCTTTATTGCACTTTTCATGATATCTGTAGGCGTCCTTAATCCGATTTTGACTAATCAAACACTTTAGGAATCAATCCCAGCCCGAGTTGACTTTTCCCCACACAATCGGCCTTATGCACAGGTTTGGGCCTGACAAGAGTTGACCGAAAATGTTCCTTAACCTGCACCGCTTTCTGGTCCTGCTTCATGTGACAGAAATGGGGATATTTGCTTTGCTGAAGAACAGCGTTGCCTACAATTAGTTGTCCTTTTATTAGTCGTAATCTCAAGATGGTTACATTTGGCTCGCATCATAGTTAACATAAGAATATGCGGATACCTATGCGATCACTGGGCAGAAGATAGACGCTCCGCTAGTACGGGACACATGCAAATGGACACAGAAGTTCAAAAATGAAGTCAAAGATTTGATAGACAAATTGTCAGTTTTTAGAGACAGAGTAACTAGCGAAGCGCGTATGTTAGATTACAAAAATCTAAGTAAACCGTAAACCAAGCGAAAAGAATTGGGCAACGTGCAACTGGTCGGTAACCTGCGAGGCGCAAATCATTACTTCAAATCGAACAATAAGAGTATGCTGAGAATATTGCATACTTCCTTTTTTGTAGATTCTTCTTTCGTTTGAAAAGTGTAGTTATTCAGTCCGATGACAGTTTGTCCGTTCATACATCCTGGCCACGAGCTCCCAAACAGCCTGAAGTTCACGGTGGGTTGACGAATGGATCGCCAAATTGACGACGTGCATATGGCCGTCTTTTATAACTTGGATAATCTGCGTTAATATTTGCCTACGCTAAATCCTCCAAGAGTGTCAAGACAGAACAACATACCTTATTTTCTATGTAATCATTCGCTTGTTCAATCGCACTTGCGTGATCACACATCACGATATCCGTATGGAAGGCTTCAACACTGGGGTCGAAACTAGCTGCCCACGATTATGAAGTGTGAACAGGCACGCGTTCACTCATATCTTCGACGGTTCTTGAAATTAGGTTTCTAAATTGTTCGAGAATTAATCAAAGTATGCAGCCGTCTCACCGTCCAACATTTTACTCAGATTCAAATAAACTGTGTCAAAGGCCAACCAAACATCTGTGTGTTATGTGCAACTTGTGAAACTCAACGTTGCGTCCTCGTGTTGTAGTAAAAGCTTGGGCGCAGTAATCAAGAACTATTTTGGAGTCCAAGTACTCAAAACTAATTTATCGCTTTGGATGACCACGGTGGACCATTCATCCCAAGAGGAAGCGTCCTGGAAAACTCCAGGAAATTGAACAGACTCGCCAAATAACTGACCTATGATTCACATGCTGATGTTGTTTCTTCATGTTCTCTCACAAGTTAATCTTGGTAGTGGACATGCTAAATTTACCCGTGATTTGTCAGACGAAATGAACTTGGCTGAAGATATGAAAAGGCAATTATTGCAGGAATATGAGTTGGAAACGCAGTGGTGCTAGCTGAAAACCGAAATGGAAATGGCCACTCTTGCGGGCAGACTTATACGAAGGTAAGGTCAACTGTGATAGCATGTTAGTGCCTTAGTAAACTTCATCGGCTTCCGATCCCATCAAGATGAGCCTAACACGTGCTAATGTTGTTTACAACTTATGGGAATCGAGAGACGTTGCTCGGCTTGCACAGCGCGATGTTATCACGAATGTAGTTGTTGCGGTGCATGTGAAAGCTCTGATGCATACGGAGAAGAAACGACGGGTAGGGAAGCGACGGGCGCCGATGAAGTGTATTTTATCGACGTTGAGGGCATGGTGATGTAGAACATTGGGTTGCGAGTACCTGAGTCATGAAGGCTTTGTGATTCACGGAGGTGGCCACTCAGGAACAGCATCAAAGAGACGACGGGTGCTGCTGAGAAGTGAACAGAACTAGCGCAGCGTTTGTAGGTGCGCTGCATTCGCTGCACTAACGGCGTGCTTGCATGCTGAGTTATTTTACTTCAGGTGCTCTTTTTGCCAATTTGTGTGAATACTTACCTTGTTACCTCATTACAATGTCCATCAGTATAAAATTATATTACTTACCGCCTAATTTAAATGAAAGGTAGCTATTTTCCTTAATGTTATTCCGCATATGGCATGATTATGGATCGGTTTTTCAGCCTTTATAAACTTATCTCGAATATGGAAATATTGGAAGCATGCTCCTCCAAAATACTGGCACACCACGACCGCGGGTTCGTGCTGGTTTGTACTCATCGGGTAGCGATACCTGAGCTGGGGTGGAGTTCTGAGGCCAGTAACATATAACATTGGAACAATGGTTTAATACGCGTAAAAAGGCATTGCTTAGCAAGTCCGGTGGGATGGAAATTATTGCGAAAATAAAAACACATTATAAAGTGAAAAATGTGTTGGTGGACTCATCATATACTTATTTAGAATACCCGTGACGTTCGCGTATTTAAAGTATAAATCCATAAATCCAGTGGTTCGGAGTTTGGTAACACACCGTTTCATTGCTTTTTGTATCCCCTGGCTAACAAGTCATTAAATAAAATGCAAATGAGACAACGCATCATGAACTCCTATTTTCAATATCGCCAGATTTGGTCCAGAGAGGTCATGATTAGTGTGTGTTTTAAGGTTGGCACACTCAAAAGGATGAAAGATTCTACGGTTTTCAAGACAGCTATAGTGCTATTTTAGTTTTAGTGGATGATCGCTTAGTTTAGGGTTGTGCTTCAATTCCAGCAGTGGACGACAAATGTGGTTTAGGTTCTTCAGCATCTGGTGAAACTTTATGAGATCAATTCGCAAAAGTCGATATCGACTACTCTTGATGGCGCTCTGCTAATAAGGCAGATAAAAGAGGCATCTGACGTTCTTGGTTGCCATTTTTTGAGCAGTCTCGAGAGCAAATAGATCCTGCTTCTGCCACTGCTGCCAGCCCTGACTAGCATATCACACGTGCGGTCGCACGTAGACCTTGAGCAATTGCGGAAATATCGAGGGTTCAAACCGACCGAATGATCTGCAAAGATGCCCGAAGTGTTGATTGCCGTTTTTCATCGCTTTCTCTGCTTGTTTTGAACAACCAACATCTTCCTGTACCAGCCCACTCAGCGCACGCTCCTGAGAGAACTTCTTCAAGGTGTGGTCTCCGAACTTGTAAGCTGTCACCGGCTGGTAACGCAGACGTATCACCTTGAACTTAGATATGCTCAATCGAAGCAGGTTCCTCTTTGAACATTTATAAACACAATCTAGATTATGTTTGAGTAGATCATGATCATCATTTTTTCTAATCGCCCGCCATATCTTGACGTCAAGGGAGAAAGGCAGGCACTTCGAGGAGAAAACCCTTGCCAGGTCGTTGGTAAACACCAGGAATAAGCATGGTCCCAAGATTGAGCCTTGTGGGACACAACATTCCACCTGAATCGGGTTAGGGAGGGATCCACTAACACGCACTTGAAGCTCCCGTTAGTGAAGGAATCTGCCAATCCAACCAAGTACAGGATGTTCGATTCCGTAGCTCTGTCGCGGTTAAAGTAGGATGTGGTGATCCAGGCGGTCGAAAGCTTTGGAGAAGTTCGGATATATGACGTTAATTCCGACCCATCAACAGCCACTTCCGTCCAATTACCTCGTGTACTCAGTAGTTCGGTGGAGCACGACCGGGGTTGACGGAAGCCAGGCTGCTCCGGTGTCAAGATGTTGCATTTTCCAGGTAATCCATTAAAGCATCAGCGACGACCGCTCCCATCACCTACTCGGGCACAGGGAGGAGAATCACTGGGCGATAGTTTGCAGGATCTGAACGGCTACCGCCTTTGAATTTGAAGTAAAAATGCAAGGATTTTACCCAATTGGGACTAGTTGTTTATCAAGGCAACTTTGGAAGAAATTGACGGTGGTTTAGTTGGCTTGGTGGTCGTAGCCTGCAGTGCTTTTGGGCGGAATTTTTTGGTTCCTTTAGAGCTATGATCGCTCAGTGACAGTAACATCCTTAGAACAATTAATGGGTTGCACATTGTATGTGTAAACAGGAGAGTCGGTAATGTGCATGACATTATGGGACAGGTAGACGCTGCGAGTTCGAAAACTGTGGCGTATTGTAACCGCAGGGCCGTAGCTGCTACTTCGGCGTTTTGTACTCTAGCGCCTGTCGTGGAAAATGGAGGGATGATATGCTTCAATTTACGAAGATTGTTGACAAACCTATACAGTATTTTGTTGTTTGCTAGTTTTTTTCTAGGTACTCTTGTAATGTTACTTTGTACTTAGGGATAAGTGCATTGCAATGGTTGGGATGGGTCAGGAAATTGCCCCAAGTCTCTGAGTCGGGGTTAATCTTTTAGGCACGCCATGCTGCTTCCCCTCTCGCCCGGCAATTTCGGGTTCTGCTCTTTAGAATTAAAGGCATTTTCGTGGGAAGAAGGGCTTACCTATCTGGTGTTCTGTTGATGATGTCGCAGAGTCTATCAACGAACTAAGTCCGAAAGTTGTCAAGGGGACTGTTGTTTGAGAATTCCCAAGCAGCTGCGTTGACGAGATTATTTCTTTATGTCAGCGCGTGATATTTTTGAGTTAGTTCCGGCATATTCTGCATAACATGCATAGTTGTATGTTATTACTACCTGGTCACTGAGACCTAATGGATTATCCATCAATAGGTTATCAACCACGAGTTCTTCATTCGTAGGCACAAGGTCAAATATGGACGGTTTGTTTGCTGTCCCGAATCTAATGGGCGTGGTGACAAGATTGCATGAGGGAATATTAGCGATCAGTTCAAGCAAGCCTGCTTTGATCTGTTCACTGCGTGATGCTGATACCTTCAGATCGTGTAGATTGAAGTACCCGGAGATGAGAATTTGGCTATACCTAGTGCGAATTTCTCTGTTCAGGACATGTCTCATTTGAGAGTTCATTTCTGGAGTGGACGTTGGAATCGGTAAATGACAGCTACAAGACATGCGTCGTTGTGTCTTAGTCGAAGACGGCACCACATTGACTGGTTAAGGTGAGTTTCCAGAACACCAATTATTGCACATTGCAAGTCGTTGCGATAGTAGAGTATGTCCCTACCTCCTCTGCTGGGGCGGTCGATGCGGATGAGTGACATTCCGCCTATCTCAACCTCAGCATTAATTAGATCTTAGCGTAACCAATTTTCGGTAATGGAAATTAGAGTCCAAACACCCGCAACCTGACGTTGCCGAAGTTAGGTAGGTTTTCTTATGGCCATTCTGTGTTAGTGTACACACGTGAAAGTTTCTCAGATTAAATCGGTGTGTTGGAATTTGTGCAACTCATAGCTGAAGTTTCGCCGACCAGCGAGTGGCCGTCGAATAATCGTATTTTTGGTGTGTTTTTGGTGAAGAGTTCACCGTTTTATTAATCACCGCTCAAGTGTTCCCGTGTCTAATTTCCTACGGATAATGTATTGTGTCTGGACAATATCATCTTCTACAGGTTGTATGGACTACTTAGATACACTACTAGTGCATTGTTCTTTCATAGAGCCCATCTCGTTTGGTTTTTTATAACATGGGATATCTGGAAAGATATAGGATAGACATTTTTGGATATACGTGGGATAGTTTATACATTTACGGCAGAGTATGCCCCCCTTACTAAGTTTGGGACATGATCCACATAGATCGTTATACTTTGACTCGCTTGACCTCGAGGTGGGTGAGGACATGTTAATAACCAGTTGAATTCCTTACCCTCTTTGATAAAATTTTAGTTGTTACTGACGTTTTTGTCAAGGTCACGGTCTTCGCGCTGCAGTTTTGTGCCCGCAGACCCTTTCATGGTTTTACCTTTGGCTGCCGTATTCAAATAGTGAACCGTCGAAAGTGCAGAATTTTATTCACTTACTAAGGAACAGTGCTTGTTAAGGGTACACTAATGTGGTCAGTGAAAGTTTGACATTGTAATCCCCGGTGCATTTGGATTCACCCGTGAGGCTTTTAACAGTTACGTTTTGGCCCGCGCCAAAGGTAGATTTTTGTAATCAGGTTCGTAGCAAGGAAACTGTTAAGTAATGTTCATCTGCTACGCGAACTGCTGTATTAGGCGGAACGTGGACTTGTTCCGATGCTACCTTATATTTGTGTCGGCATGATCAGGATCGGTGCAACACACCTGATGTGTACAGTAGTTCACGTAACTTCGTTCGTGTGGCCTTCAGTCAGCTAAAGTGCGAACTGAAGTTCAAGCCTTAACCCACACTGTTGGATGAAGAACAAGCATAAAGGCACGCAAGCACGCACAAACGCATACAAAACTTATCTTATCGTCACTGAATGTAGGTCGAGATTTGCTGTCAGTTGTAATGTGCACAGTATCCTGTCCAGACGTGCTATTAACTCGGTTGTGTTCTGAGCTCTGTAAAGCATACGTTCTCGTACATTAGTTGCTGCGACTAATACCTATCGTTTGGCGACGGCTATTAACATGTACATTGTGGATTCGCCCACGCAGTTCTGGTTAGGAGCTACAGACAAATCATCTATTTCCAGTTGGAACGTATGTCGGAAAGGCTTCATTAATTGTCTGGAATCACTTATAATCCTGAATCAGTTAGTTTTACTTACAGATAAACAGATCTCAAACGACTACGACAATTTCTTGGTGATAAAAGCCAGCGATACTTCGACGCCCTCCGAATTGACGACGTCTTTGGTGCGCAACCAGTACATCTACTACTTTCAGTGCTCGCTGGGGCGTCCGAATAAAGTTATCTACAGCCAGATACTATTTTTAGAAACTCTGTCAGGAACTGTAAGAAACTTAAATGTGTTCATCGCTCGTATACACCAGGCTAACCTCGAGTGTAGATAGAATGATGTTGATCTGGAGAAATTAGAAGAAACAATGTTTCTCAATGCAAGATAGCTGGCATTTCAGATCAGAATACCATGTGAAACTTCTCTCACAGGATGGCACTACGCTTAGTTGGGAGACGGCTTGTTCAATAGCCTGTCAAAGAGAGAATCTAAAGCGGAAAGTGTCCGCATTGACTCCGTCAGCTCTATCTGGGAGTGTACAGGTTGTAAAAAGGACAGCAGATCCAAAGCTAACATCTGTAGACGTAAAACCGTTAGTATCCTATTGCTGTGGTGATCAACACGGATCAACATATGAATGTCTAGACAAGAAAACAGTGTGCCTAAGTTATAAGGACGTGGGTCATTTGATGCGGGTATACAACTCAATGAAATTGCATACGGAACTGCATAAACTACATCAAAAACAATCAAAGCGGTTGATAGTGATGAAGAGAACAAAACAGCATTGCCTTCGTTATGTAAAAATACCGCACAAACTACTTTCAGCGCCATACATTCTGGAGCTCCACATTCACCTATAGAATGAACTGATGGATATAGGAGCTTTGGTGACAATAATTAGGGCGAAGGATGTGCAGCACCTACTCCCTGTCATCATGCACTTCCAAACTGCGCCGGAGAAGATAAGCGTACCTAAATGTCTCGCACGCGGTGGTAGGCAGATGAGCAAAGCAAAACGTCGCGTACCTCTGTTGTATTGAAGTCCACAGTGATAACTGCATGGTAGAGTGATAGTCCTCAGCGTCGTTTTCCGCAGTAAACCATAATGTTTCCCGTAAATCTCAGATTTATGCAATTGCCCATGCAGAACTCGACAAGGAGTGGGTGAAATGGGCGCACAGGAGCAGAATTATAAAACACAGAATTTAGAAGCAGTTGGGAAGCACTGAACTGGTTCGAACAAATGCGTGCGTAGGGATGGGCGAGGAGAATTTTAATGGCTACAAACAGCTGAGCGAGAGCCCAACTAGAGTGTGGCCGTACGGCGTCAAGTGTCGACAGTGTTCATATTCACATATCCCGGTACTGAACAGAATTTACTTGTAAACCACTTCACTAAATCTATCCATCGGTCCACTGTTTGGCAATAGTGTAAGATGTATTCTATCTGATCGGTAACTGGACACATTTGACTATGTGTAACCATAGTAAAATTCCTTGTTTCGTATCGCCGTGTAACCCTCCAGCATATTCACGATACTAGTGTTTGCATAGCTCGGGTCTTATACGAATATTGAATAGTGCACGTCAAATATGATGCGGCCGTTACGTGTGTATACAAATGAAAGATAAGCATACAACCTGGAGGAAATTAGGAACAAGCTTTATTGTCATAACAGCAACATTGCTTGTGTGAATTGTCTCCAGGTTTTCACATGATATCGTCTTGGTCGTAGATGGTCGCTTGCTTCGATTGAACGGATGACCAGCATTGGATAATAAAATGCTTGATAGAAGAAATTCGACACCAGGTAACAAACCAATTGAGTGATGTAACGTCTAGAGGACCTTCAAGGCCATTTGCACCGATAGTTCATGCAAGGTTTTACGAGCTGCATTAGCTTACATTCTGCACAGAAACGCAGAGATTCGGGACTACTATTATGCATCATACACTTGTTTGCTGCCAGCTTAAAACATCCGAATAATAAATGTCGAGGTAATTGGCAAACTGGATCCCCGTTTGTAGTTGCTAGTAGCATGAAGGAATTACACCTACTTCTGTCGAAGTTGGAGCGGTAAAATGATGCTTTTTGTTTGGTCGTTACCAACCACTGCTTCAAGGGAAGCCTTTCCAGTCGATCGCTAAACATTTGCGGTTGACTTCTTCGCTTTTACTCTGAAGTAGATGTACTTTCTTTGTTGAAAAGTTTCTGTTGTCTAGGCATAAGTGTAATTCATCCAGGGTTAAAGTAATCTATTGCATGTTTCGCTTGTCAATCGCTCCGAGATGTAAACCAAACAAATGAGCGACAGAAACTTTAAGTACCCGTTTGCATGTGGATATATATAAATGTATATAAATGCAAGGCGGGAGAGCCTATGGTGTGCTGAGGCTGGTGGTGGCTAGATCCTGACAGATGGTCTACCCACTGCTGCTACTGTTGTGCCATTTGCTCATGTCCTGGGCGCCTCCTCGTGGCGACCTCTGGGTGGGAGTTGGGTTTCGCACTTCTCCTGCTAAGATCCAGGACCCCAATCCGCATGAGTCAGTGAACTGACCATGTGCTAGACCGCTGCCTTTCGGGTGTTCATTTAATCGAAGGCTTGTATATAAATAAACGGTAACGTTGCCTTCCTCTGCGTTCTGCACTGCCACCCTAGCCAGGGAAAAAACAGAAAACCCAAGCCTGCTAGACTGAAGCATACAAGGAACAGAACACGGTCAAATTATAGGCCACACGCTCTTACTTCGCCGGTCTGTCACTCAGGTACATCCCATATCTTTTCTGGACAGGTTCAACTCTGTCAGCCACCTTCACTATTTGGCTGTACATTCCATCATGTACGCACCATCACAATTCGTGCGGCGATGCGGAACTGACTCCGTCAACTATTCTGCATTGCGTGACAATATCTGTCGTGAATTGCGAGCTGCGTGAGTCATCTTACTGCGTGAGTTCCAGCGTGTCAGCCAGTGACCCGAAAACGCGTTGAGTTGTTCATCCCATTTGGCCCCATATTACCTTCCTTTTGGAAATGAGGCTGCCAGCGTGCCGTTCGAACTCAACTTTCTTCGTACCTTTTCGCCTTGTGGTCAAAAGGTAGCCATCGTGGTCGTCTTCGCTTTCGGGTCGCCCTGCATTGTGTATCATCTGATGCATCCAGAGTACGTGGTAATTCATGTAGCCAATTAACCAAGTCATCCAAATCAAACGTGTCTAGCAGAATGTCCCACTTTGGGATGGCGGTTTTGGGGAACTTGGAGCCTTGCGGTGATTCGGCCTCAGCTGATTAGCGTGTCTGACCTAGTTCTGGCCACTTACCTGTAGGTAGTAAATGACTCCGCCACTTATTCCTAGCCAAGATTCAGACGAGCACCTCTTCTGTCCTCAGGAGCCACCCGCGTATACCGTGTCCCCACTTTGGAAAGGACGGACCCTGTATGTCCGATTTTCGTCCGTACGATTTTGGCTTATTTTGAGACTGTGTCTCTGAACCCATCGGCTTTGGAATGATAATGGTACCACTAGGTTTATTTTTTCTTTTGCGGATATATGCCGCTTACTGATAGCTCTAGCAATTCTAACTCATGTATCCAGTCAAGAACCAGCACATCTAACCCAGGCATCTCTCCAAAGAAACATGTCGTGCTTTTATTTTGGTTAAGAAATTTGAGTTGGCAATTCAACTGACCAAGCAAATTTAACATGCCACCTGATGCATTTTGTATTGTTAGACAGATTTGTAACAGTAATAATAACTGACGACTGAGCGTGCACCGTGTGTCAAGGGAAAACTGAGTTGTACCTGAAGCGGTATCCAGCTGCAACCTGAATTGGATGCTATTGAATTCCACCGTCGTATACTTACAACTTATGAGCCCATCAGCTTGGTGATTGGCAGTGAAAGATAAGGTCATATTGAAAACTACGGACGTCATAGCAACATTTCCCTGCTTCCTGGTTGTCGTGTAGTATTCCGGGAAGCAAAAAGACTGGGCCGAAACCACGAAGTCATCTATTAAGATGGCGCTCGAATTTTTATACGGTATATACCCTATTTACAACATTCCGTCTCAGTGGCTCATCCCTGTTATTTGCATTGTGTCGCTGGCTCATTTTGCATTGATTTATGCTTGCTCGCGATGTTCACTCTGTCTAAATCATTTTGGCTTTCTTAGTCGATATACGATTGGGGAGATTGGGTCGGAGAGCTTTTTCCCTCGGTCCAATGCCACAAGCATTGGCTCAAGGGTGCACGAGTATGCGTTCCTTCCTCTGCACACACCTGATTTGTCATTTGCACGTTCAGTGGATACTTGCATGGTGGCCGCGATTACGGACCAACGATTTCCTTATTGGCTGACTAATCTGCTCCCGGCAATATGCTCACGCTTTATCGTTCTGGCCTGACATTCGATCGGCAATATATAATTTCCCATCACCAGCATTTCCAGCCCCATCACATCCTTCATTTTTTAGTTTTTTTAAGGATGGCGTTACAATATGTTCCGTGTGGCCTATCAATTCGTGTGTATTTAATGTCCTGGGCTTCGTTAGCACTATCCCTCTCCGAATGTTGTTGCTGACCTTCTCCCTGCGGTGTCTATTTCTGACGTACTCTGTTCAGTTGCACCCCGAATGAGATTGCCCCCAACCTTGACTTCATAGCTCCTCTCTCTCTTCCGGCCTTCGATCACTCCTTTCCGCCCGCATCACTCGTATTCCGGTAATGGTTACACGCATACTTCTTCTCCTGTACCTAGTGATGGGAAGCTTTTCGATCCGCGGTCATAGTACCCTTTTTGCCTTAGCATTCTGTTCCGTAGTTGGTCGTGTAAGATATCGGACCGCGCTATCTCGGATTGTAGTGGAGTTGTAACGGTCGGTATTAGCCTTCTTTTTCGGCGACTGGATGGACGCTGTGCAGGACCCGCTACGATATCAGTAGCCAGTTTATTCATTAGGTCCACTAGCATTATGTACGGATCTTGCTGGGTGGCCTTGGCTTTTGTAAGCACTTGCTTCGCCTTCTTCACTGCGGACTCTGCCTTACCATTTGTCGACTATGGTATGGGTTGTTTAGCCGTTGAAGAAACACCCACTTCTTGCTGAATGTACGAAACTGCACTATTAAATTGCGGCCTGTTTTCTGAAATCACCACCTCGGGTATTTCATGCCGAGCGAATTGGCACCGCAACTTGTTCACCACAGATTGCGTACTAGTCGTCGTAAGCGCATCGATAACGAACTAGTCACCAAAATAGTGTACCATAATCAAATAGTTCTATCTGTCGTGAGAAAAATTGTCTAGTTCAACCATCTGCAAGGGTCTTTCAGGAACGTCACGTAGCATCATCGGTTCTTTTGGCTGGCGTCCGTCATGTGCTATGCATGCTACACGATTGAAGACTTAGTCACGTGTTTGGCTGATCATTCCAGCCAGAACAACAGCTCGCTAGCACTTGCCACGCAGATGTTGGTTCCTTAATGTGCACAAACTATCAGTTCCAGTATGGAAACCTGCAGTGCTTTTGAAACCACTATCCATTTGCCTTTGTATATTAATCCATCTTGAGTAATGAGTCCGTCACGAAAATGGAAGAATTGAGTCAGCTCCTGCGGCAAATTTTTCTTAGCTTCGGGTCCTCCGTTCATGATCGTGTGCATTAGTAATCTACACAATTTGTCCTCCTCAGTGTGTCGTTGTAGATGCTGCAAGCGTTCCTCAGTGACGGCGATCGTCTGCGTTGCATGGACAAAATCTGGGTCTTGTTCCTTTCCTGGTGTGTCTGTCTCCTGTCTAGGTCTGGGTGCCTTGGCAGTATCCCAGCCCACATACAACCATGACATTTTCTTCAAACATAAACTTCATCCTGCATCGGCCGTCGCACAGATTACAAAGGGTCGCCTTATCTGTGCATGCAGCAGGGCGGAGAAGCGAAAACATGCTACTGCTGGCGCCTCCCTTCTTTCTTTTCCACCTTTTTCTCTTACTCCCATCCCGGCCACTATTACTAACCTTCCTTCTATAATTCCCAGCTTGATTGACAGCAACCGAAGTGCTACTGGAGTAGTACCGTCTGCAGCCACCATCCCACAGCACCTATCGGACGCCTATCCGCAAAAGTTCCTTATAAGGCCACGCTGTACCGTTTTCATGGCGAGATTCAACGTCCGCACTCTAAGACAAACAGTACAGCAGGCTGCACTCGCACGCACCTTAGACACACTGAGTGTTGATGTGTGTTGTGTGTCCGAAACTAGGATTAATGACCCTAACGGGGTTATTGAATTGACTGCACCCGGCTTATCCTCTCGTTATTGGTTGCACGCATTCGGAGACGCCGATGCGGCACTCACGGGTCAAGGCCGTGTAGGTATCATTCTCAGCTGCAAGGCTGAGTCCTCGTTGGTTGATTGGATTCCGGTGAACAGCCGTTTATTTGCAGCCCGTTTGACGACATCAGCTAAGGTAAATTCGCGACTTAAAACAAAACGCTGTTTGTTTGTGATTTCTGCTTATGCTCCCACCGACTACAGTTCTAATGCAGTCAAGGACACTTTCTATCACGAACTGAACACACTGCTACGCAGTACTACTAGTTCAGATATTATATTACTTGCAGGGGATATGAACGCACAAGTAGGGCGTCTGAGCTCTTCAGAAGCTCAGCTGGGTGGTAAGTATGGACTTAACGCCGAACGGACTGACAACAGTGAGCGTCTGCTGCAACTATGTGCGGAGCACCAGTTGTTTCTTACTAGCACTGATTTTAGACACAGTGGGCGCCGAAGTGCCACTTGGCGTCCACCTGTAGCTGGCCAGCAATGGACCCAAATTGACCACATAGCCATAAGTTACAGGTGGCGCGGTTCCATTCTGGATTGCCGCTCGTACTGGAGTACCTGTGTCGACTCTGATCATGCCTTGGTGCGCTGTCATTTCTCCATGAACTTTACCGGAAGGCGCACAAAGCGTCTCCTACGATTGGCAACGGAGAAATTGTCCCAGCCCTCTGTCAGGCAAGCCTATCAAGAAGCACTGCATAGAGATCTCTCGCTGTCTTGCCCTAATGACACTGAACTTCAGTGAAATAGAATCTCGGCCGCTATGCACGACTCAGGAGCATCTGTTTGTGGCACTATCAGTCGTCACCGCACCAGTCACTGGATATCCGAGAGGTCGGTGAATCTGTTGGAATCTAGGAGACACCTCCCGGCTGGTTCTGAACACAATGTGACCAGACGGGCCATTAGGCGTGAACGAAAGCGGAGCCTACGTGCTGACAAGAAGCCTGGTGGACCAGTCGGGCTCAAGAAATGGAGGAGGCAGGAACAGTAGGCAATTACCGGAAGCTCTTCCAGCTAATACGCACCACTGGTCCGTGAAAACCAGGCGTCAGTGAGACAAACAGGGACAGCGCGGGTGCGCTGATACACAATAAGGAGCGCCGTATGGCTCGTTGGGCTGAATACTTTGAAGATCAGTTCAGCTGGCCCCCTGCTCCCGGACCTCTTCCTACTCAGGTGATGCAAGACGTGCCATGGACGGTTAGTTTAGAGCCTCCGTCGGAGGCCGAGGTCCGAAACGCGATCACAGCCCTTAATCGTTTTCGTGCGGCCGGCCCGGATTCCCTCCCAACTGCACTATTTAAGGATGGAGGTGAGGTCCTTTGCAGGGCACTGACCTCCCTATTTGAACGTATCTGGAACGAAGAGACTGTGCCAGCAAATTGGAGCGAATCGATTATAGTGCAATATACACGAAGGGCAGTCGCACAGACTGTGCTAACCACAGGAGTATTAGCCTAACGCCAGTTGTGACAAAATTACTGGCCTCGCTTATCGTTCGTCGCCTCACTGCAGAACGGGAATCTCGGATTAGGGAAGAGCAGGCCGGTTTTCGCCCAGGACGTGGCTGTATAGACCATATATTCACTTTGCGGCAAGTGCTAGAGCAGCGCCACGCATACCGACAATAGCTGTGTTCCTCGATTTCAAGAGTGCGTTCGATTCAGTCCATCGATCGATTCTGTTCGAATTACTTGCGCGAAAAGGTGTTCCCACGAAATATGTGAACATCCTTCGTGCTCTATGCTCGAACACTACAGGTCGCGTCAGGGTCTATGGTGCCCTATCGGATAGCTTTCCGACCACAAGTGGCGTTCGTTAGGGTTGTCCGATTTCCCCGTTTTTGTTCAATTTCGTCGTGGATTCTATCATGGAGTGTTCCCTTGGAGAATCTCATGATGTAGACGTTGAAGTGCTGCCTGGTGAAAGGTTAGTTGATGTTGATTATGCGGACGATATCGTCTTGCTTTTCGACAATGTTGAGGCGGCACAGTCAACCCTGAATAGCCTATCCAGAGTGGTTCCATTATTTGGTATGCACTATGCACCTTCAAAGTGCAAAATGTTGCTGCAGGACCACCAGCCACTTGCTGACCCCTTGACGCTTGCTAACGAGGAACTCGAGGTGGTTGACAAATTCACTTATCTTGGCAGCTGCATCAGCAATGATGTGCGCATAGAACCTGACGTGAGCTCATGCATTGCAAAGGCCAGAGCTGCCTTCTTGAACCTACGGCACCTTTGGCGACAGAAGGGAGTTTCTCTCCGTCTGAAAGGCCGTGTATACAAGGCCACAGTGAGGGCTGTTCTGCTCTATGGTAGTGAAACTTGGCCCCTTCGGTCTGAATATCTGAGGCGCCTTCAAGTCTTTGATCATCGTTGTTTGCGAAGCATTGCTGGTGTCGGATGGCACCAGCGTGTCCGCAACGATGATGTGCGTAGGCGAGTACTAGGTGGTGATAATCATGCTAGCTCCCTAGAACAACAGATAGCACTGAATAGGTTGCGTTGGCTCGGGCACGTGCTACGCATGCCTGGTTACCGCTTACCTAGGAGAACCTTGTTCAGTATACCAGATGTAGGATGGCGCAAGGCTCGAGGTGGACAGAAGTTGACTTGGCAGCGGGAAATGAAGTCACTGACGACCAAACTGGGTGCCGTTGGTCCGTCTCGCCTTCCGGGTTGGAGTCCACCTGACTCACCTTGTACTTGGCTTGAGACTTTACAGGACATGGCTCGCAATCGACACCAGTGGCGCGTCTGCTGCCGTCTCCTAACCGGATTGTCTGTTTAAAGTGTGTTTGGTGCTGTGTTATCTGCGGGGTAATGGCTGATTATGACGCGTGGCAGTGAAAGCCGCAAGGAAGCTGTCTCGCCGATGCCGCCTTATCTTTGCACGATAGCCAGCTGTTTGTGACGGAATGTTGTCTACACAAGGTGTAGGCACCTTGACCCTGAATGTTTGCTTAGGGCATTAAGGTTTTCAGGCAAGTCCCCCTTCTCTCCCTCTTCTTTTTCTTTATTTCATAGGTCCTCATGGTTGTATGGCAGCGAAGCATCAGTTCGAATGGCTGATGTACTGCTGTTGATGATGATGATGATGGTGTGTCTGTCAGATGCGCTCTTGACAGCGTGCCCGCAATGTGCATGTAGGATCCTGGCCGGTAGACAAACTTTAGACCATACTTCTGAAGACGAATAAGCATCCTTTGCAGGCGACGTGGAACAACATGGAGCGGCTTGCTGGCGATCGACACTAAGGGCTTGTGGTCGGTAAAGGCGGTGGATTTGCGGCCAAATATATGGTCATTGCAACGCTCCATGGCGTAAACAAACGCAAACGTTTCTTTCTCTATTTGCGCGTAACATCGCTCGGTCTCTGTCAGCTTCCGGCTGCGAAAGTCAACAGGCTTACCGTTCTGCATGAGTAAAGCTCCGATACCATACTGACTGCTATCACACTGGAACTCGAACAGTAATGCTGGATAATAGTAAGAGAGATCGGGGGCGCTAATGAGCAATTCTTCTATTTTCTGAAATGCTCTCTCCTGCTGCGCGTCCCAAGGCCACATCTCACTCTTATGCGTCAGTTATTGAATGGTTACCATTATATCGGTTAACCTGGGAAAGAAACGATTTAAGGAATTCACCATCGCATTCAGCCTGCTAACGGCTTTCACGTCAGTAGGAGGAGGAATCTGTTTGATGGCCCTGAATTTCTCTGAGTCTGGTTTCAGTTCTTCGGAGATTAGCACGCGTCCATGAAACACTACTTCCGTCCTACGCAACCCGATCTTCTCTAGTTTCAGCTTGCTGTTCCTTTCAAAACCTCGCTTCAAATTTCGGTGAAGGTTCTGGTCGTGCTCCTCTTCGCGTTGCGCCAAAAACCAAAACGTCGTCCGCTACAAAGAACGTTACTGGTAAATCGTATAAAGACTGCACCAGTCGTTTCTGGAATATATCGCTAGATGCTTTCATTCCAAACGCTACACGAAGCCAGCGGAAATTCCCGGAAAGTGTCGCAAACTTAGTCACGTAGCTTGACTCTTCGTCATGTAACACATGCCTAAACTCAGAAGCACGGTCGAATTTAGTGAATATTCTAACTCCGGATAACACTGGAAGTACGTCGTCTAGTGTCGGTAGCGTATAATGCTCCCTCCTGAGTGCGGCACAAAGTGGTTTTGGATAAATGCATCCGCGTAGTTCGCCTGATTTCTTAGTAACGATCACCACCTGGCTAACCCAATCTGTCGGCTCCTCAACTTTGGCTATTACACCCAAACTAGTGAGAGGTTGCAGCTTGTCTAAAATTTCTCACGTAAGGCAATGGGCACCTTTCTGGTCGGCAACACTACCGGCTTAGCGGATTGCATTAACGATAAATGAACAAACCCTTCGAATATCCCAATGACCCCGTCAAACAAGCTTGGGTAGTCGTCAACAATCTATATGTTATCTTCACAAGAATGCACGAAACTTTCATGGTTAAAAGAGACAAAACCGAGACACTGAATAGAATTAATACTTAGAATGTGCGTAAAGTCTCTTGAGACTATCAGGAAATCGAGTTGCTGTTCTGTGCCGTTTTTCAGATTGATGGCCCTCTACGTGGCGGTAACTTTCCGCAGCGGCTTTGAATCATACCACATTCTGAGGCATTTCTGCTTCCTGTCACATTTCATTCCCATACGATACTTCTCAGGTAAGATGTTGACAGTAGCTCTGAGTCCAGTTGGAAGAGAGCCGTTCGTTGACGAATCAAAAGCGTCGTGAAAACACATTTGCGTTGTCCACGATTTTCCAAGTTGCTTATCGAAAATTATTGTAGTTGTTCTTTTATGATCTCGACTACTGGGCTGGCCTTAGAGGATCGTCAACAGCGAGCAAAATGGATCCACTTGGAACACTGCACGTCCGACCCCAAGCTGGACAGCTCTTTCTTCTTCTCGGATGTATAAGACCGCAAAAGTAATAACTCGGACCCTGTCTTTCGGGTGTCTGGGGCGGACTATTGCTGATTCGGTTTACCGCGCACAGATCGGTGTTTGTTTCGACTCTCCTATGTTCGAACTGCTGCGCCGTCCTTGCTTCACTCAAGCAGACGTCCACACATTGTTCCAAATACAGGTTCCTTTGTCTAAGAAGGTGCCGAGTGAGCTCATCATTCTTTATGCCAATGAAAATACGAGCACGTATCAAGGAGGCTCGTTTGCAAGTGCAGAAGTTGCAACTAAGCTATAACCGTTTCGGTTCTGTTATTTAAATCCCCAACGGTTTGCTTGGTGATCGATCGTGAACAAAAAATAAATACCTCTGGTACGTTTCATTTACCTGTCCTTTGCAAAACGCCCCGAATCTTCTCAGCACTTCGGAAAGTTCAACATTCACACCTGCCTCACTGAGCTACAATGTTTCGTGCACCTTCCTGGCTTCATCAAGCACAGCGTGCCTAAATATTTCCAACTGGTACGCCATTGGTTGTGTATCCAACTAGGTCAGGGTTACGAAATCCCTCCACTTTGCTTTCCACATTCTCCAATTATCTGATAGCATGCTTTCAGTCATCTGCACCAAAGCGAGAGGGTTCCAGTGCGTCGGTTTCTTATATTTTGACACCATGTCGTGTAGCCCTCCAGGAAGCAAGAAGACTGGACCCCAACCACGAAGTCATCTATTAAGATGGCGCCCGAATTTTTATAGAGTATATACACCATTTACAACATTCCGTCTCAGTGGCTCATCCCTGTTATTTGCATTGTGTCGCTGGCTCATTTTCCACTGGTTTATGCTTGCTCGCGATGTTCACTCTGTCTAAATCATTTTGGCTTTCTCAGTCGATGTACGATTGAAGGGATTGGGTCGGAGAGCTTTTTCCCTCGGTCCAATGCCACAAGCATTGGCTCAAGGGTGCACGAGTATGCGTTCCTTCCTCTGCACACACCTGATTTGTCATTTGCACGTTCAGTGGATACTTGCATGGTGGCCGCGATTACGGACGAACGATTTCCTTATTGGCTGACTAATCTGCTCCCGGCATTATGCTCACGCTTTATCGTTCTGGCCTGACGTTCGACCGGCAATATATAATTTCCCATTACCAACATTTCCAGGTCCCATCACACTTGGTAGACATCCAATTAAATAGCCGTCTCAGCAATCGTTCTTTTGTAGTGAAATCCATCTTGAGTAGCACAATCGCCAGGCTTCTGAGCGGCCTCTAGAGTACTATCATCAGGACATATTCATAAATGCCTAGTTTCGTTCAAATATGCTACCTGCTTTGGACAAAACACATCCTTCCTCCAAGTGAACACGGTACTGCTTTTAACCTTCCAGATTTTCAGGTGCTTCGCATTCGCTCTCTTGATCAATATAGTACTTAAGGCTGTCCTTATTTTGCTATCGCCTTTGACTATATTGCATGCCACAGGAGCCTTAAATTCCGCTAACCATTTTCCCAAAACTCAGTCAGCAAACAACGTTGGCCAGTTCCATTTCGCTCTGAATAGTAACTGCACCAGTTCATCAAGAAACAAGCAGTTGGAAAGCAAAACCTTTATTACACGCTAATATATACAACCAAGCTGCACGCAAGTTTGAATTGAGCGGTCATACTTCCGTATTACAAATCAACGTACATAAGTTTTCAAAACATGTAATATCGTGGGACGGGCTTCTGCAAAGTTGATGGCCTAGGCCGCCTGTCTGACCACGTATAGTTGCTTCCATAACGCGAATGATTATCCGCCAAAAGATGTTTAAATGATCCTGACCCAGACTACATAAGCGGTACGTAACTACACTCTTCACCTGAGTGTACCGTCAGCTGCAACAACACAGCACAGAAACCTTTTAGCTGTAAAGGCTTTAAAATTTCTAGTTGAGAACAAGTCCTAGCTATCCCTCTTTCCTACCAAGCACTGCATTCTTTCTGATGACCTCACACTGCCTTAACACTAACTGCCTTAACGACAACTGGTTAACAAAGTTGCGCATGGGTGTGGAGACAAACAAACACTCACTAACGACGTGTCAGCGTTACACTTGTAATCCGCTTAGCCTATGTTTAGCCAGAAAATGTGATAGGATTAGGAACCCACGGAACTTTCGTTCTTCAGCTTCAGGTTGTTCCACCGATTTCAATAAGATCAATGTCACCCATGTTCGTCGCAATAACCATCGCATATAATTGTCAATCACCTAACAGCCATTGCTGTTGCTTGTATGGATGTGCAGTGTTCAAGCCACGGCGCATGCCTGACCAACCGCAAATGCAAGCCTGCCTCACTCCCTCAGACACCTGTGACTGCGAAATACCAGTTAGAAGATTGTCTGCCTACGGCATCATGGTTCGGCGGCTGAATAAGCCACCACCATGTAGCCGCTAGCGATCACTAAGTATAGACCGCTTCATGTGCTGCTTAGTATGTCTGTCCGCACTGGTTACGGTGTAAGTTTCGGATCATGTGGTAGCTAGGATCCCCTACTTAGACAGGCATCACAATTTGTCCGTTAGGGGGTTTCAGTTTGGAAACCAATAACCGAGGCTTACTTCACATGGGCAACAAAACAGTACAGAAGTTGGTGCTCGACCACTTTTATTGGACTGTACGTTGCTTATGCTCGGGGCTTCCATTCGGTGTCCCATTTGCTAAAGTACGATGAACAATGAGGTTGTCAACGTGGTCAAAACAGCATTCTTAGCCTTGTTAACTTGAAAGCGCAAGAAGCGAATTCGCAAATGTATCACCCTATAAGCTTGCTACAATACGCTAACGTTCCTGTAAAATTGTATGGACTTGAATCTTATGATTGGATCCATCTTTTCATGCATTTAAACCTCGTTTATTGTGAGTAACTTTTGAGAAGACGAGGCGCGTTATAGGTGTTCTCTTAACGAGCCACATTCTTACCAACTCTTCTGTCAATTACATTTTTTGGAAACATTGGGAAGAAAAATCGAATTGGAAATCCCAAGAATAGGGCCCGTGAAGATGAGATGGAAGTAGGCCTGGAATATTATGTGCACGTATTATAGCATGGTTTTTGAAGCGTACGACTATGGCATGAAATTGAATAATGGAGGTTTATCACTAAAGTTTGTAACATGTAAAATGTCGTTGCTTTTGGCGTCACGCGCCTGGTTGCCTTCCAAATCTACCACGATGGTGGGCTAAATATTTTAAATGTTAACTTTTATGTATCAGTAAGTTTTCGGATTGTCGAATCATGCGTAGAACATCGATCCGCCTTCTCCAATATTGATTCAGTGAACCTAAAAGCCCAGGACTGTTATGCAACTACCGGATAACCAAACGCTTCATAATTACTACCTACTTCAGTGATATACTTAAATTATAGGTACATACTACTACCCGTCTTAGCAGTGAACAATAATTTGCCAGTTCAAATTCACACACAGCATGCAGAGTTCTCTCGCCACCGGAGGAATCAAGTAACAGGAAGTAAAGAGTCCAATCACACAAAGCTAACGTCAGTCTGTAGAACAAAATTCTTAGGTCCGCAACGTGACTACATGATTTAATTCGCAAAATATTGATATGGTCTGTCCTAGGAACAGGGAAGAGGCAAGTGAAGGATGACGGTGAGTCAGACGACAGTGGAAATGGCGAGCGAAGTAGGGAGGGATATTGGACAACAACGGCTATACAATGAACGGAAGGATCAATAGCGGATGAATCCATCACACATGGCTTCGCTAAACTGAAGTCAAAAAGTGTTGGAGAAGAATTCAGGTAATGAAGCAAGTCACAACGGGAATGGCACAAAGGAATTAAGGGAGTATGGTAAAGTCCTTAAAGTTCTCAACTTCAACAAAGAGAACGAAGGAATCTGGAGAGTAAATTTTGGCCAGGCGCAGTACGATTGGAGTTTACCAAATTGTAGATTGCAATCATGCTTACGCCCGAGATGGCGAGAATAACTATCCAAGTGTGGCAGAACAACGGGTAATTGGGTCTTTAGAAGTACTGTTAATACCATTCTTTCTCGCCGTCTTAAACCCAGGTGGAGATGGAGCATTATTGCTTGTTTCTACCTCAAAATAGCCAACCATAAAAACCCACCTTTTAAAAATCTTCAGCAGAGAGACTATCTGTGCCGGTTACACACAGCTAACAGAGCTGATCCCGAGTTTACTTGGCTTGGGGTATGATGACCGGTGCGAGAAAACAGAAACCTTGTCCTACCTTTGGGTACGAGTCGACCTTATTTTGATCTACCGTATTCTACATCTTGGTGACTTCCCAATGCTAAGGCTAATGTTGCACTTACGAGGGTCATGCAGCACACGCGGACACAGATACAAACATGTCGTGCCGGATGTGAAATGTGTTCCCCACCAAATGTGCTTCGAACGGAGAGTGGTAAAAGTTTGGAACAGTTTACGTGAACAAGTGATTGAGGCAACATCTGTGCAGCAGTTCGAGAGGTGGTTAGATTAATATTTTGCCATATTCGATTCAGCGCACGATTGTACAGTTACGATGACATATCACATTTGTGAGTCCTGAAATATCGTAAGTCAGATATTTTAAATGTTGCATGAGAAAGATATGATATTCACGGCTGACAACTTTTATAACATTTTTTCACCTGTTGTGTCGCCGCTGAAGGCTTCACCCCACGACCGCAAGAAAAAGTCCAAAGACGAGCCAGAAAGAGGCTTGTATACATAAAATCACAGTTGCTTATATAGTTTGAAGGCAAAATGAAGGGAAGCTACTAAAGTACACTTGAGCCAACCAAGTGAAGGAAAAACGTTAAATGCAATGGCGAATAAGCAACCGTGTACTCAAGAGCGACTAGCGTATGTCCTTAAAAGTACCATCATTGGACTCTAAGCGTAAAGCGAACGTCTATTTACAGTGACGGGCACTGGCGAATCATAATGACGAAAGGAAACCTTTAAACAAATGTCACGAAACAAACGCGAATAAGGACTGCAGACCCAAAAGTTGAAAACTAGTGCAATAATTTTGTGAGAACTAAATATTCCTTTAAGAAAACCAAGTAGAACATTGATGAGAAGAATAAACCAATAGAATTTGTTCTTGAAAATGGCGCTGCTGCGAAGGACATGATGATAAACGTCCATTAACAATGACGTGGATGTACCAATCGGGCTACCCCATTAGAGCGTTAAAAGAACAGTCAAGAAGTACAACGTAGGAAAATTAAAGAATAGCTATCAAGCTCGTTCACAATAATTGAATGTCTAATAGCTGTTCTAATATCATCCTATTTCGAAAAAGTTGTACAGAATTCATTTTTACTTGCTCTATAATACAGTATTCTGTATTCTGTATACGTCAAAGTATACAAGACTGAAAAAGCAAAACCCTGCTGTTGTACTCCAACCTTTGGAACTGCACCGTCGACATGTAATAACGAATTTGCAATTATAGCAGTGACTGAAACAAGGCTTTAAAATGACCTAATTTATTTGGGAATTGAGCACAATGAGGCAATATTTATTTGGCATGTTCGCGCAGCTCTCGGTTGGTGCCGCCTTTTACTATTAAGGCCCCCTTACCGAACATCCCCTTAGTGTTCCCGAATCATTATTTTGCTGACTGCAGCTAAAGCTCGCGATGATTCATCACAGACTAGGACGGGTGAGGTTTGCAACTAAAGTACTTACATATTATAATCTTAAAACCTAAATGCGCATATATTGGCACAAACGGAAGATTCTTTGTTGAAACAAAACCTATTTAAATAAACACATGTTTGCCAACTGGAACCAATTTTATTTTTCGAGGATTAATAAAATTTTGGAAATATGATGTCAATGGAACCACCGAATGCCATTTCAGCATCTACTTAGTGTTTAAAGCCTTGCGCTCAGAGAAAATTATCCAGGTGCTTGAATAATTGGTACTCGATGGGTAAGAGATCAAGGGAGTATGATGGATACGGCAAGGTTTCGTAGTCCAGCTCATGCAGTTTCCTCATGGTAGCTTGTGCGCCCTGCGGTCTACCGTTAAAAGGAAGCATATTTGACCCTTTTCTGTTGACCGGTGTCGGGATGAGTTGATGAACTTTTCAGTGCATTTCGACAAGTTGTTGATAATACTCAGTTCAATTGGTTTGACATGCATTCAGAACGCAGTGGTAGATCAAAACAACTGCAGATCACCAAACCGTCTAAACAGCTTTCTTGGGTGCAAGTTCGGCTAAGTGTTGTGGAGCTTGATCATGGTCCAACCACTGTGAGGTCCGTAATCAATTGTGGAAAAGGATATAGTGTTCGGCTCAAGTCACAATTCGTTCAAGCAGCTTGTCGTTTTGCTGTACAGACGAATGATAAGAGATATCTTAAAACGACAAAGTTTTGATTTTCGTTTAATTCGTGTGGCACTCACTTTAGCGACATTCCAATCTCCCATAAATCTTTTAAAACTGTCACATGCGATGCTACTAACTCTGCAGCAAGGTCTTGATTAATTGCAGGCGGATTCGCTTTAATCAAGGCAATCAATTGGTCGGCGTTCACTCCCAATGGTTATACACGCCCCTCATATTCAAGCCTGCCGTAAACGTTTCGAACTTTTTGGAAGCATCATTGTACAAAAACTTTTATTATTGGTTCAAACACCAATTGCACTGTTGCTGCCAGTGACTGTTTCCACTGCATTTCAACCAAGTTTAGATTAACGCAAGAAAATTATATACAGTTGTCTTCTGTCTCTGTTGCTTTAAATGTACTGTGAAGATGTAAATATGTGTTTTCATGAGCTAAGCAACCACTATTCATGGATAAAGTAGACTGCAAACTGATACACGAAGTCAAAGCAAGTGAATTATAACTTTGTGAAAAGTAGTAGTTAAAATAAGCATATCAACCAGCCACAACGCCTACTTTGCTTAACTGACATTAATAAATATAAAATAATTGATGAATTAGCTCCAATCTTCGACTGCAACTTGCAGACTCACATAACGGCGGAAGACGCGTGAAGTAAAGTAAAAGCTAAAATACAGTGGGTCAAATAGGCATCCTCTAAAGTTGTAGCATTACGGGTATCACGCTGGACGAAAAGTTGAATCCGAAGCAGCAAACAAAATTGGATCAAAAAGCGCTAAGCTCAAGCGCTACAAAGCGGCAATATTACAGGACTCTTATAGACTGGTGCACATATTAGAGCAAACAAATATGAATGACCGGAGACTATGGAATTGAGGTTTGCAAGTAGCACAAAACTACTACACAGAGATGTTTATGACAAAATAAAGTCAAGCCTGGAATACCACCACTCGAGACAGCAGGTGGCGTAAATACTATCACTGGGGAAGCCGCGAACGGAATACTCCTGCTGTTCGGCTCAGTGGATACATGTACCAGGGTAGCTTTACTATAGCAACTCCACTCAAATGTCATCATCTTATCGGTTGTTACTTGTACTCTAGCTGCCCTAGAAGGAAAATTTTTGTCTCTCCGTGAGAACTGTTTTGACGGAATCGAAGAGACCTATCCATTGGTATTTGAATAGCTTACCCCAACATATCAGTACGTCTGACAGCATTTTCCAGGGACTGTCTGACTCTCATATGTTCTCATCTGAGCGTATCCGTCGGTAGTCGAGCTAAGCACGTAAGTCAGGGGTTTGTGGTTGGTGAAAAAGGCAAATAAGCGGCCTTCTAAGACATGTAGGAAATGACGTATAGATAAATAAATGCCTCATAGTTCCCTACCGAAAGTATTATAAGAAGCGTCGGCAGGTTGCAAACGTTCGGAGAAAAACGACTACGGCTACCAAGCTTCACCTGCCTTCAGTTGCAATACCGCACCAACTGCTGTGTCAGAAGCGCCGGTACTGACTGACAGTGGGGATGCCGGGTCATGATGCGTTATTGAAGCTATGTGGACGATAGGTGACTTTAAAGCCTGAAAGGGGACTCGTGTTGCAGCAGGAATATCGATCTTCTTAGATTTCCCTCGGCAAAGGTCCGTGAGGGGTTGCATGAGTAAAGCGCAACTAGGTATGAAACAGCGACATAAGAGAACGAGGCCATCAACGCGTTTTGGCTGTTGGTAAGAGTGCGACGCGAGGTAGTCGATGATGGTTTTAATTTTATCCTGTAGTGGTATGATGCTTTCAGGAGCGATATGTTGCCCGAAACTGACGGTACATATACCAAACAAACATGTTTCTGCGTTGATCTTTACCCCGTGTTGAGAAAAACAAGCAAAAGCGTTTAGACGTGGTACATGCTCCTCGCCTGAGGAGCACGCGACTAAAATGTCATCGAGGTAGGCATAAGCAAAGTCTAGGCGGCGACAAACATGGTCGTCGGAGCGCTGAACTGTTTGCGCGACATTCTTTAGACCAAATGGCATGTATAGAAATTCAAACAAACCAAATGGAGTCGTCACGGCAATTTTAGCGATGTTCGCTTCGGCTACCGACAATCTGTTGTAAGTGCGCATCAAGTCGATTTTACTGAAAACGTTTTTACCTGCCAGAGTAGCGGTGAAGTCCATCATATGTGGGATAGGATAGCGATCAGGAGTGGTTACGTTGTTTAGAGCGCGATAAAATTCACAAGGAAGCCAGTCACCCATAGTCTTTTTCGGAACCACGTGTAGAGTTAACGCCCATAGGCTTTCGAATGGCCTTGGAATACTGCGCTGAATCATGTGGTGGAATTCAGCTCTTGCGGCAAGTAATTTGTCCGAGGCGAGTCCTCTTGGTCGGGTACTGGTTGACGAACCGCGAGTGCAAATGGGATGAGCGAACTCTGTCGTTATTGGTGGAAACTCTGCTGCTGTTCGTACCAACCGCAGGTATTTAGACAGTAGGTAAGCATAATCTGACGGTACATCGGTGATTAGAAAAGCGGGACTGATTATCGGGGCAGCCGTAAAATAGCCTTCAAATTCTATTTAAGTGCACTCGTCTAAAATTTGTTGGCATCCAACGTCAACAAGCCAACTAAAAGGTCGGAGAAAATCGATACCGGTAATTGCGAAGGGTACAGAAGCAACCGTGAAAACCCACAGAAAATCGCAGCGAAGATTGAGGTCCCGGTTCTTCGTGCACTGACTGAATGTAACTATCGGAGAACGGTTTCCTGCACGCAGGTTGTACATAGGCTTTGAGTAAGCAAATGTTGGTCAGACGGTGGCATAGGCTGCCACGATAGATTCACTACTGTTAGTCTGCTGCGAAGTAGCGCAGTTTCCTCGTATTTAGGGTCAGAGCGCGCAGATGACTTGAAGCAAACAGGAGACTCGATTTTCATCGGTGAGAATACGTCACCGAAGTTACTGCTAACCTGCTGCGGAAGAGTTTCGAACGATAATTCTTTCATGGGCGTATCTAGAAACATGGACAGCATTGCCAGCCTCTCTGGGATACATGCAAACCACAGTTCCTTTATCCCTTCGTTGTACAAGAATAGGGGACCAGCTTTGCGCTGAAATTCGCGGTGCAACGTCGACGGCTTACAATCTCCCAGCTTGAGACTATTGCGCTGTTCAAATGGAGCCAATGCGTTGGGATGTACCTCTTTTGAAAGCGCTAACTTCATCGTTTCATACTGGGCCACATTCCATGCGCAGAGTAGAATGTGTTAAAGCAGAGTCACAATTGACAAAGGAAAGCGTGGGTCTAGCTGAATGTATCTCTGGCGATCCGTCTTAGGTCCTTCACTTTCTATCTCGATCTCGAATATCGCAAAAAAACCTCTGGGCTGTGTTCATGAAACTTGCAACAGCTAAATGTAGCATGTTTACGCTGCGAAACGGCTAGGTTGTCACTTTAGAAATATGAATAAAAAAGAGCAAGGATGAACAACAACACCAAGAAAGTATTAAAATTACGCAGGAAATAATTAAGTAACGGAAAAACTCGACAAAAAATAGAAACGACGAAAAACGTTTTATTTTGCGCGTGCAAATCGGCGTCACCAATTTGTAGGACTATTGAACATTAGTCCGAAACGGTGAGCGCAATTAAACACGCATAGCCGAAGGCAGTTTTAGCGGGGCACAGTGGACTCCACTCGATGAGCTATAGAAATATGCGGACAGATGAAGCGAGACCAGATCAACACGTTAGCATGGGGTCATACAAGACAATATGTGCCGCGCCGGATGTGGGTCAACTGGGAGGTGTTGTAAAGGCGATTAAAACAAGAAGGAATAGTGTACAATTGGTCATCAGAGAAATCGTAAAAATATGATATCAGCTATTTTTTGGAGCGCTAGACGATCCCTCTAAAACTTTGAAATAGAGTGACTTTAAAGTCAATCGAGGTCATCGTTGCGATTGCTTGTCGCAACCCAAGATACACGGCGGGTGCTCCGAAACCCGAAATGCAAATTATCCCACTGCGTCGAGCACCGCTTGCGGAGCTCAATGAACTGATCATCACGGCGATAGCCGCCAAGCGTTATGCGCCAAGTTGCACATCCTGCTCGGCTATCTATAAATTAGCGTCTTAACCATATCGAATCCGTCGGTCGTGGTCTGCAAGGATGGGTGTGAGTCACACCGAGACCCTCTACTTCGGTGACTAAACTAAAGAACTCATTGAAATAGGCTGACTTCAAAGGCAACTATAGCCACGATTTATATTGCGTGTTCCAATCCGACAAATGTCGGTTGCTCCGAAACTCAATACTTAATTTCTAACCGCCGTGATAAGCGCTGCATGCGGAGGTCAATGTCCTAGTGATCATGGGGAATGCCGCGGAACGCTATGTGTCGAGTTCTACTTCCAGCTTGGCTATCGATTTTTGTTTACTCTATTCCAATGTCGAACTATCGGTCCTAGCTTGCAGGGATAGGAGAAAGCCACCTTCAAATGGTCCACTTCCGTGACGGTCCTAGTGGCAGTATTAGCAGAACCTCCATTCACCGACACCTGTGGATACAATTAAGATGGCGTGTCGCAACCTAAGTAAAACTGGTGGAGATCCGACAAAGATATTCTAACGCTCAACGCCATGTTAAGCACTGCTCGCGGATTTTCATGCCCATTGAAACTGACCATAACCGTCAAGCACTACCACTGATTTCTAATATTAACTCGGCTATCTCTATCGGATGAGTTAAATCCCAGAATAATCCGTTGGCCGTCGAGTGCAGGGATGAGAGAGTGCCCCACTGAATCTCGCCACTTCGGTGACCATACGGATGGAATGTTGAAATAGAATGACGTCAAAATCATCCGGGTCATTAGTTAGATTGTTTATTGCAATTTAACACAAATGACAAGTGCTCCATATCAAGAAAAGCAACTCCTTACCGCTTGTCAAACACCGCCAGCAATGGGCAAAGACGCCAAGCAATATGTGCCAAGTCCCGCTCCTAACACGGCTATTTCTACCTGATGAGTCTATACCCAGAAAATACTGCCGGTCTTGGCATGCAGGAATGGGTGACAGCCACATCGAAACTCTCCTATTCGTTGAAAATACCAGTGGACTTTTGTAAGAGGATGACTACACATTCAACTGAGGTTACCGATTCGATTGAGTGCCACATTCTAGGATGCATACGACGTGTGCTCCAATCCTGAAAAGTAAATTCTCCCGGCTGCGTAATGCATTGTACGCAGTGCTCTTTGGCGTATTTATCTTGACGATATCCGTCAATCAATATCCACACCTTTCAACTCTCCTCTCAGCTATCTCTACCTGATGAGTCTAACACCCGAGGAAACCACCGGTGGTATAGTGTAGCGATGGGGGAGAGCCACACCGAAACCCTCCACTTCGGTGACGGCCCCAGTGGCCGTATGAGCAAATGCTGACATTGTAATCAAACGAGGCTCCGATTAAGATTTTGTGTCGCAATCTAAGACACAAGACGGTTGCTACAATTCCCGAAAAGCAACTTCTCACCGCTATGTCAAGTACTGCACGCGGAGCTCAACGGCCTAGTTATCATGATGTCAGCTGCCACGCATCATACTCCGAGTTCCATTGTCAGCTTGGCTATCTCTAACTGATGAGTCTATAGTAAGACGAAGTCGTCGGTGGTGTATTGCTGTGACAAGAGGGAGTCACACCGAAACGCTCCATTTCGATGTCGGTCCCAGTGAACCTATTGGCGGAGGAGGACTTCAGTGTCAACCGAGGATAAGATTGTGATTATCTGTCGCAATCCAGGACTCACTGCGGTAGCTTCGAAACTCGATTAACACGTTACTCTTCAAAGAACACAGGCTCATGTTCTGTTTCGCATAAATTATTATCACCCACAAATCATGGCGTTTCAATCGGTCGTTCATATCGCGCCATCCACTTACTTTCTGTTCTCGGCATTCTAGATCCTCTACCTACGGCCGCCAACACGCTGGTTTGGGGTCCGTTTTGCACTATCGACTCAAGAAAGCAAGAAGTCTGCCTGGGCCCATGGGTGCTGGGTTGCCATCTTCTACCAAACCTCAGTATCCATTCACCGCTATCTTCGGTAATTGCTTTAGTGTGTAGAAGAGCGAGACCGTGTATACACAAGGTCTACTGCTATCAAACAATGGATTCACCGGCTAGCACGTATGAGTGAACATCTGGATGAGATTTGCAGCACAACACGCACCACAGCGCAATGAGGCTATCGTGCTTCTAGTTCAGCCGATCTGCACTTGTATCTTCGCTTCCGTCTGTCCTATTCTGGCGGCGCTGGATTTGTTCAAATGCTGTTGACTTGCTTAATCACATCCAACGCATTTGCAGAAGCTTGCCGATCACCTACTTGCCTCATCAGGTAACGCGACATGATCACTACTCTCCACGTTCAGTGTGCTTGTAGGCGCACCATTGAATCGGCATGCAACAGCGAAAGATATTGCAACAGCCATCTATCTCGGCGAACTGAGTTTGACGCCGGAATAATCAAACCAGGTTTCTGGGTTGAAATAACTGTAACCCCTACACTTGCTCTGATGAGGGATAATAACCGATCGGCGGTGCCTAAGGGCGCCTATAGAAAGTACAAAAAGATAGTTAATTTTTGGGTTTCATGTGGGTACTGTTCGAACTTTTCACAAGCCAAGCAGAATGTCTGACATTGGCCTCTCCAACGAATAGCACTGTAAGCCAACTGCGCAACGCCGAATGTTACACTAATAACATTGCTCTTGCTAACACAGCCAATACTTTCAATCTCTCTAGCGTTCCGACCAATTCACTCTCAGCCCAATTGAAACAATTTTCCGAAAATCACTTCCGCCACAATGCTTCGCTGAATCCCAGGAACCCTACTAGTGGCCGTTGGGCAGTTAATGCATTAAAGCTCACTCAAAAATCAGCTGTTGTTTCCACTATCACACCCATAACTATTAAAAAGGAACAAGGAACAAGGACATTAGACGGGATAACAAACCCTGCATAACAAGTCCCATTGAATAGTTGCTGGGAAGTCGAACCTAATAATCATAATAAGCATGATAATACTATTAATAGTGAAGCCATTAGTACGTGAAATATGGAAAAAGGAAATTAGCATTTGTTCCGCTGTAGTTCTGCAATCCCTGTAGATTCACAGCACCCGCAGTTAGGATTAAATAAATCCATGGTTACCTCCAGGAATAAAAGGAGACATTGTCCTAATTGAAAAGGTGTAATTGGATAAGTACGCCACCCAACCGGCTTTTAAGTACTGTTAGTGCCGGTGCAGAGACCATCGGTTCTGGGAGGGCATTAAACTGTTGACAGATGTGAATGAATAAGAAACTTTTGCGGTACTTCCGACGGCTATACTATTCTGCGAGTTTCAATGAGCAGCCCATCATATTTGTATTGCTGCTGGGTTGCAGTGAGGGACAGTACACCTGATGTGGGTCTCGCGGAATCCAGTATGCCAGCGCTGCACCTATGCCTAGTAAATCGCCCGCTCCCCAAACAACTATCCAAACTACCATGAAATACACTCAGAAAAAATTGGATGCGCTATCTATAATTTGCGACAAAGTTCCAGAGAAAACAATGAATTATTTGAAGGAAAAGCAGGTAGATGATCGAAACCAAATGAATACCATACGTAACCTCCTCTGTATTCTGACTGCACCCTCTAACTTTACTGGTATTGGCGTCACTTTTGACTGGTAACCTTCAGAAAGAATTCAGTTTGGTCCGCGCCTTTACCGACGTTCCATGGTTCGAGCAAAACCGGGCAAAGCAGTGCTTATAAGTCTTTCGGCTAATGATCGTAGCCGAAACCGTTTTGTCCACGACGTCCCCAGTTTCATCACCGTTCAATTTACACACTAGCTGCAGGCGGAAAACAGCTCAGCTATGATGTCGCAATAAAAAGAAAAGAAAAAAGGAAACTTACACACTGGCACGCCGACTGTGTCACTTGTAACTGATGGACATCGTCCCGGAGGGCTAACAGACGGATATTGTGCCGCAAAGGTCATATGATGCCTATGAATGGAGACCGTGGGTGAAGGGGGAAGCTAAGCGGAAGGGGACGGACAAAGGAACTCACAACACAAAAGCCGATGTGTTTTACTCCTAGCCATGTAAACTAGTGTATCCAACCAAACCTGTTAATGGTTCTTCGGTCGACAACCAGGAGTCGTGAGGCTCCAACCGAAGCCAACTTGGAAGTAAAGGCATTTATTCCTCTCAAACAATTATTCGAATGGCCACCTCTTCTCTATTTCCATCCGCAACCCGGGCGCGCACACCGTGTACGTCGTGGAAGTCGGTAGGCTGGCATGCGCAACACATGACTAAGCCATCGGAGTCTGGTACGTGACATAACGGTGCAGAAAGGTTCGCTTCTTCTTTCTGCGCCATAAACGAGGTGTCGAACACGCTCCTTGCATACACGGTGTTCCCACCAGCTATGAGACGGACTGCGAAGGGACAGGTAGTTGAACGTAAATATTCTCCTTTAAATCTGTCGATCGAATAGAGCAGATTTCACTACCGTACATATGTGTCGAAGGTACGGCTGCATTGTATACGTTACCCTTTAGGGAATGATGTCGCTCCGGCACCATAGTTGGCAAAGGTTAGCAAAAGCCCTTAAAGTTTCGCTATACGGTTTGTGACCTGGTGTTCAATTCCAACATCTCTAAGGCAAGTACCTAGGTAGTGGAACTTCTGAACGACTTCCAGCTGATCCACATTAAGGGTCAGCGCAGGAGGCGGTCCCTGCAAATCTTTGAGGGAAACTTCACATTTGGAGAATACAAAGCATAGCCTGAAATGGATGACAGTCAATGCTAATCTGTCCAGTGCCGCTTGGCATTTTTGGGAGCTGTCACAGATGAAGGCAATATCGTCAACATACTGCAAGTCACGAAGTCGTTACCTGGAAGCAGCTTCACACCTCCTATGTCATGTCCTGTGAACGCGATTTTCATGACTTTTTCAATAGCGCATTTTAAGGGGAAAAGAGACAATGGGCATCCTTATCGCACACCACTGGACATACTGAAGGGCGGCGACAGCTTGGCATAAGCCCTCAGGCTGCACGAGCTGCACACGTGAAGTGCTCGTATTATATTTACATATTTCTCGGATACACCGTGCCTTAGCAGACAAAGGACACCTCGATCCATTGAATCGAAGCACCTTTAATAAGGAAGAACACGACAACGAGGGCTGCAAATATTTGTGACGGTGCTCCAACAAATGACGGAAGGTAAATATGTGGTTGTCGCATCCCCGATTACAACGAAACCGGACTTGCTTTTCCGCAATCTGGATTTCGTGTGTGTTACTCAGTCTGTGAAGTATGTGAGAGGCAAGCAATTTGAAGGCGATGGAGATCAGACTGATTTCTCAATGGTTACCGCCTTTCGAATGCGAGCCTCTTTTCTAGCTCGGGACAATAACAGAGCGTTTTCAGTCGCTTGGGGCAGTTTCCTACACCCACTGTCTCAATAGTATCACATGTCGACAATCAAGAAGGGCAGGATCCCCGAATTTGAAAAGGGCTGGATTAAGAACATTTTGTTCCGCTGCTTTATTGAACTTCAGCCGTCGGACCTCACGTTCGCTTTTTGTGCTAGAGGGCGGATCCAAATGGGCGGTCCAGGGAGCAAAGCGATCATTGGCCGGTGAGGAATCTAACAATTCCGTCGAGTAAATTTCATTCCAAGTTGCTTAGGCAACGCTGAAAACGCTTTGATAAGTTGCGAATAGGCTGTCCACTCTCGTTACTAAGAGTCCCACAAACAACAGGTCTCCTGCCGCCCGTTTCCTTTATCAGATGGAGAAACTTTCCATAATTACCAAGAGTAGTGGTCACTTATTTTTTAGAAGCACGATAAGACCATCACACTACAAGCTCTCTATTCAGGATGGCATGGAGTTTTGTCCTGATGTCTTGCGAGTCTCATTGTTTTCGCTTTTCAGCCTGCATGCGCCAGCGAGCATCGATAAGCTACAGAGACTGCTAAGAGACCCAATGTCCATGTCGGCTTTTTGATTTACCATATGATGATTTACCTGCTGCAAGTAAGATCTAGTGAACATGCGACCAGTGACCATCATCTGTATTCAGTGAGCGTTTGCTCAACCCGAATGCCGGCATACTTCGATACCCATTTAGAACACTTGGCATAATCATTTTGCTAGTGTCAATGCGCTCACACGGTCCTCGAGGGCGACTGCCAAAGCACATCCGCAGATCATCAAGTACAAGTGCGTGGTCCGTGTTCACACATGGAGGCAGCTTCATCAGAGATGACCGATCGCGATGTGATCGATTTGTTTTCATAGCTGGTTCGAAGCTGTGCGCGCTATGTCACCATTCGACGGGTGCTGTGTTGAAAGTTAGTGCTCGCAAGAAATAAGCGAGTATCTTAACACCAATGCAGTAACCACCACCGTTATCATTATGGGATCCTATACAATGTTGGCCGCCAAGATATAATACTTTAGTAGACAAGTTCTCAAGGTAAATTTTCAGATCACCAGCAAGCAATACATTATCAGTGCTTCTTCTGTGGCGAAGGCGCTCGTCCATTTAACGATATGTCTTCGTTCACGGAATCACAACTACATTTGCATGCGGTAGGCAACGATAATAAACAGACCGCTAATAGCCCTGATTGATTTCGTAGCTCCGAACGAGCCAGCCAGTCAACTGCACACATCAGGCTACTGATTGGAATCGAGTCAACCAGAGTAGCTTCAGCCTTGGGGACTCAAGGCAATACCAACACCGGCTTGGCCGATACTCGAAGCTGCATCTTTTCCGGTTAGGCGCAAAGCACTGCTAGTGACACCTGAAGGGGATCACAGAGTGAGAACGGAGCTCGGGTCTTTTAGGCAGGTTTCCGATAGGCAGCAGATTTCAATCGAAAGTGTCTCTATTGTTCGGGCAAGGGATGCCATTTGACCGAGCTGCAACAATGTGCGTACCTTGAGGCATGCCAATCTGAGGGATGTTCGGTGGCTCCAAATAGAAGAGGATGTACTGGGATTGACCGTTTTGTTAGACATGGGCTTGTGTATAAGGCAATAGTGACGCTCCGCGTTTGCATGTAGGTGGAAACTAAAAGTTAAACATCTATCAAAGTAGCTAGGGGAATGAGCAAGTTTTGCGTGTTGAAAACGTAGGTGATACAAGTAAACTTGGTAGGGGACGATAAGGGTGAAACAACGTAAGACGGGGAATAAGAGGACGGGAAAGTTTTAGCAGTGATATACAAAACCCCTATCCACTCTGCTCAATGCAGCAGATTGGGCACCTATTATTTTCCTCTGCAATGGCCAGAGAATCAGTAAATGGTTTGTGAGAAGATGCATAGTATTGCGTGGACAGGATATTATCAAGATTTCCAGGCATAGAGGTGAGAACCATTGGGGATCTCAACCAAAGCCTTTGGTTTAGAATCCTGATGGCAAAGAAGTGTATTTGGCAGTGGACTACCAGGTGTCCATGTTAAGGAATAAGCAGTAACCCTCATTCTAAAACCTAAGCTGGAGGACACGTGAGCTGAGTTTGTTTGCCACGAACCATTAACCAATCTGGAGTGAGTGGATCTATAGGTGCAAAACAACAACACCCAGCATAGCTCAATGGATCGTTGAGGCACGCAAACAATCACACCACAGTAAAGTCCAGCCTCATTGGCCAGTTGCATGCGCAAGGTGCTTGCGAAGCGAAGGCTCACGACTAGGAGCAGTGGCGGTATATTTGTGGTACTCTGCTCCTGAATGATGTTGTAGCTAATTCTCTATCGTGTGCTGCCAACATCAGAAAGATGCAAAGAGTGCGGCCAAGAATTCTGGTGCTTGTGCTACAAATTAGGCAGATGGCACTTAGGTTATTCGAACGCTGGCTGTCAATTCCGAACAAAATGTCAACCTAGCTTCTGTTCAAAGCGACCATTGAAACTGTCGTCCGGTATAAAGCGCCACCTAAGTCGGCAAAGAGATTTGGGTATCTCCTCCGAAATTCAATCCGGAAGCATATATGAAGGATGTGAGAATCCTCTTATACACTCCTGCGAACTCACCTAATGCATTGTGCAAACTGAGGTGCCAGTGGGATAATTACGATGTGATTGAAACCAAATCCAAGTGACTCGCAGATGAACATACAACGGTCGGCACAATATATTATCCCATTCACATGTCTAATGTATCGTTGATGTGAACGGAAACACGCCTACATGTACCCGAATACTAAGGCATCATCAGCAACCTCACCTCGCTTCGGTTGCGCCAGGCAAAAAGAGCTTGGGTTCACATCTCTATGATCGAGATTTCGGTGTACTCAAAAGTCACGGATGCCGATTTCGCGACTCAAAGAATACCATTGTTCCGACATGCTATTGCCAGAAAGGGATGTGGTCTTATCCTGTAATTTTGCAATGACTTACAACGCGAAGCATTACTTGGCCTGGAGACGCGGTGACCGACTCGCCGTGGGGCCGTTTGCGTCTCAGACAAAATGACAAGTTATTTGTGCAACGTTATAAAGCCACATCATCCAATCTAATGATGGATTCCCGCCAAATATCATTATTGATGAACTGCTGACTCCCAACGTATAGCCATGTTATTTTCTCCGGCCATTGCCACGTGCACGATGAGGAATCCTCTGCATCCCACAGTGAAATGTACAAGGTCGAGCAGCATGACCTTATCGCAAATATACCAATCTACAATCACAGCCCCTCAGTTATCAGGTGCAGAGGTTATGATAAAAGCATCTGCACAAAATATCCTTCGTACAACTGAGGATCCACTGGTTAATGAGCCATTTATTGACACCCAACTACGGATTAGGCGATCAGATCATCAAACATTATGACTGTGTTACGCTGGATATCCGGAGGAAAATACAGAAGGAACACGTACTACCACGCAGTAAAACATCCTACACGATCTGGTTACGAATACAGATTGGGAATTCATGAGCATTTATCGCCTGACAGTGCGTGAATGCAGTTTGTTGGATTTCTTGGCAAACTAATCACAATTGCTTCTGAAACGAAGAGCGATCGCTCCCACGATGCCTCCTCATTTATCAGAAGTGGAGCCGGACTACTTGTCACTAAGGAAGGTAACTTGGCACCATTACAGAGCACATCATGGTTACTAACCCTGAAGATACTGCGTGACCAGCAGCAACGACTGAAATATGCCTCTCCTTGAGGACAAACTGACCATCCCACAACATTTGGCAAGAGCAGACAAAAGATAAAAATTGTGCTATGTTACTGTATCGACTGTTCTCCTCAGTCGCAAACACAGTAGGTTTAAGTAATAACGTAGTTACAAGTGGAAAAATCACATGTTTACGTTGAACGGAAAAAGCATGACTACTGCAATCTGATAGATTGCTTCAGTAATTTTTCGTCCGCAACGCTGGCCGGTTCACCTCAAACAAGTAACACTTCACTGATCACCAGATTCTTTGAGTTGCGGTTAAGCAATAAAGGTTTGAAAGCTTTTGATTGGTCCACATGATGGCGGTTTTTTCGGACACACTCCTTTGGCTGATTGAAGGCAAAATGGCTAACATCATTGATGAAGCAAATCTGTATAAACGGTACGTTGATGAAATCCTAATCTTCACTAGTGCGGAGCAATTTTGCCTAGTGTTTACCCTTTTGAATTCAATTCACTCCAATCTCAATGTGTGATGGAACAGCAAGACAACCTGTTACCATATTGTATTAAAACCTGCTGGTTCATAACTCTATTTATGTACTAGGCCTAATGAGGAAGAAATTGAAAACAGTTGTTCTCCCTAAATGTTCTGCTTACGTTGCTTCTCGGGTTTGAAGACCAAATGGGCATACTGCACGAAAGTTTATGCATGTCCTCCACAAAAGACGAAGCGTAGGTACACTCCAACGCATGGATCATCACAAAGCGACATGGAGCGGGCAATACCTTTTTTACCAGCTTCGCCTTTGTTGCTTACAATCGCGGTCTCGTTACAATCCTCTTATGCAGAGCCAAGCGCGTTTGCAGTCCCGAGATGCTAAAGCGTGAAGAGAAATTCCTATTCAGAAAATTCTTGTCTAATGGGCATCCGGAGAAATTTATTCAACTCCATAGCAGACAAACCAGTAAGCAGGTAACAGTGTAAACGGCGAAAAAGCAAGCTGTTTCCTTATGCTTGCTCTTCAAAGGAGACCATTTTTAAAGCTACATTCGTCAAAAGCTCAGTTCTGCCCTAATGTGCACTTACACCACCGCCCATTTAAACATCACCCATACCACACGAAGGCTTGCTCTTAACGTCAGTCCGAACTACTTGCATTTCATGTTATTTGCCACTTCACCTGCAGTTGCGCTGACGCATACATAGGCAGGACCGACCGCCGGTTAGCTCAATAAGTAGATGAGCACTTCCATAGGTGGTTTGCTAGTCTATAATAAACCAATAATAGATTGAACAAACAACGAACCAGAACCTCGCCTTGTCTATCACAAAGCCTCTCGAGACGTCTGGCCATCACGTGGACCCATCTAAAGTCTTCAACTTGCTATCAATGAACCGCAACGCAAAGAATCGAGCGCTCACTTAAGTGCTACTGATTGCGGGTAACCGACAGGAACTGTGCGCGCAAAAGTAATTGAGGCAATTTAGCAGATTGCTGTACTCATGAGTATTCAGTTCCATTTGACCATGTGATTTTGTTCCACTTGTAAATACCTTATTTCACAAATGCATTGCGTTTGTGATTAAGGAAAGCAGTCGAAATGTTAATATATCGAAAGGTGGCTGGACCTTATTTTATGCGTTGATTTGCTTAATTTAGAGTTCCACTGAGCTATGCTTAGTGGTGCTTTTTCACTTTAACTGCCACTCATACCAGATTGGTCGACAGTTAGAGACTAGACAAACTCAGCCTCTTGATCCTCCAGATTGGGGGTTGTCATGAGGTGGCTCCTTCTTCCTTAAACCGGACTCCTTGTAGCCCAACGCCAAATCCGCTGACTTGCGTTCAAGTTTTTGGAACCAAAGGCTTTGGTTGAGAACCCTGATTGTTCGCCTGTCTAGACCTGGGCAACCTGACAGTATTCCGCACACGCAATACAATGAATTTCTCTTCAAACAAATTTCTGATGCTTTGGCTACCGCAGAGGATAATCTACGTTGTCCAATATATGCTGCATTGAGCAGGTTGGACTGGGCTTTGGATGATACTGCTCATGCCTATACATCTTTCTATTCCCCTTTTTACGCATTTCCTCCCTTATGGTCCCGTTCCAAATTCACTTTTATCCTCCCAGGTTTCAACCATAATTCATGGCTTTCCACTATCTTGATTTGATAGGCGCTTATCTTCTAGTTTCAACTCAAATGTGAACGAGGAGCGTCACACATACCCTGTCGACAAGGCCATGTCCGAGAAAGAGCGAAGCCCATTTTATTGACTTCCATCTGGAGCCCTGGATCATCTTTCAGAATGGCATGCTTCAATGTACGCTCATTGCTACAGATCGGTCAACAGGCGGCACTTGTCCGAACTTTAGAGAACCGCTCCTTCGATATATGTTGCTTATCGAAGACCCGCCTAATATACTCTAGCTCTGTGCGCACTTTGCGATCCCCTTCAAGTGACACCAGCAGCACTTTCTCATTGCGGCTATCCGGTGACGATGCAGCTTTGAGCACCGGCCAAGCCGGTGTTGGCATTGCCCTGAGTCCCTGGGCTGAAGCTACTCTGCTTGACTGGATTGCAGTCAGCAGCCGGAGGTGTGCGGTCCGATTGGCTCCCTTGTTCAAAGTTTCGAATTCGTGCGGGATTAACAGGTGTCTATTCGTAATCGCTACCTATTCACCAGCAAATTCTTGCGAGGATTCGATAAACGACAACTTCTGCAGCCACTTAAATGAGCTCCTTCTACGCAGAAGAAGCACGGACACTGCAGTGCTGGCTGGGAATCTGAACGCTCTAGTTATAAGGCAGTCCACTGATGGAGTGCATCTGGGAGCCAACATGGTGTATGCCCGCGTAATGATAAAGATGATCGGTCACTTCATTTGTGTGAACATGCTTGCTTATTTCTTGTGAGCATCAATTTCCGACACAGCACCCGCCATAGTGTAACTTAGCGCGCACAGCCTCGAACCAGTTTTGGACTCAAATCGATCACATTGCGATACGTTACCGATGGAAAAGCTGCGTCCAGAAATGTCGCTTGATTAGGAGCCCATGTGTTGACACTGACCACACACTTGTAGGTGCTGATCTGCGGATGCAATTTGCCGGACGCCCACGACAACGTCGTAAGCGCATTGACATCAACCAGGTGGCGAAGCCAGCTGTTCTGAATGCCTATCAAAGTACGCTGGCATGCGAATGCAGTAAGAGCTTATTGGAAGCAATTGAAGCTCACTGGTCTCATCTTCACCAGTCCTTATTTGCCGCAGGCAAATCTCCTGTGGTGAGTCTGTTAGCCAACATGAACATTGTGTCTCTTCGCAGCCTTTGGAAGTTATTAGTGCTTACTGGCATATTCCGGTTGGAAGCGAACACAATGAAACTCGCAAAGAGTTCCGGGCAAAACTCCGTTCTATCCTGAAGTGGGACCGCGAATCCTGGTGGTCTCATCGTTCATCAGCGATGGAAATGACCACTTCCATTTGTGACCATCGTAAGTTATTCCGGCTGATACGGGAAACGAACAGCAGTACACCAGTTATTAGTGAAATTATATATGACTTGCGTGCATAGCCTGTTCACAACTTGTAAACACCATTGGAGCGTTGGGCTAAAAACTTTGAAATGCCATCAGCCAGAATTGTTAAATGTTTTGCTGGTCACTGATCGCCTCGCTCCCTGGGCTGTCCCTATGGATCCACCCTCTCGCTCAGAAGTCGAACGTGAGACCGCACTGTTGGTTAAATAAAGCCGCGGGACCAGATGCCCTTACTCCAGCTATCTTCAAATTCGGTGGATCTGCTCTTGTGAGGGATTTATTCGAGCTACCAGTGAAACGTGGGAGCAGGAAACTGTCCCAACCCACTGGA
>CALYDF020000433.1:0-90370 GCA_944474145.2 Dicrocoelium dendriticum | reverse complement strand
ATTCTCAGTAGCTCTTCTTAATACATTTTCAATTACTCTCTATATTTTAGTTATGACGGCAATGCACTAAATATGCAGTTCAACTTGTACCTGTCACGTATTTAATATATCTTAGGGAATCTGCGTCAGTTAGCGGCGTTCGGTTTAAATCGATTATCCTTCTAATTTCTTTTATCTCATAATGTATGACGTAAATATTCTCCAGCGTATGCTAGCCTATGGTCTACACCAACAAGCGCTTTCCTTTATAACTTTGATGCAAATCTCTATAAATCACAAGAGACGGCTGAACGTCACTTATACCATGTGCTAGCGCACCATTTTGAAGATAACCGGCATTAACAGACACAGTGAAATATTCTTGGGATCCACAAGTCAACAACGCTTTGTGTATTTTCAATTTCTATGGGACAATGGCAACAATGATGCTAGAGTGTCAACGGAATCACGCACATCTACATGGGACCTTCGTGCATTTGAAGAACAGTTTCTCGGTGATAGTTGAAGCATTATTTTCTGATTTGCTAAAAATACCAAAACAGTGCTACGCCAGAATTGCGTGAAAACACAAGCCTAAGCTATTGATCCATCTCGTATCCGAACATTTATGCTACGATTTCAAGTAGTATCCACCGCTTCCAAATTACGGTAGGATGCTGCTGTCCATGCATTCAAAGTCAGTTGGCTAGAACTTCGGTATCTCGAGTGTAGCAACATCACTGCAGGTAGACTAGAGCTGAAGCTTAAAATTTTTTCGTGATTTAGTAGAACGGCTTTTGTGGCTCAATGTTGGCACGTCAGAACTCTTCACTGCTTGTGTGTAAGAACAAATAGCCCAGTACTTTGTGTGGATAGTATACAGAGCAATTTTTTCATGTGTCTTCAATAAATGAACAAGTTAGCTAATTCTGTCATATGGCAAGGTTTTATATTTTGACTTTGAAATGATATGGCTCAAACTGTACTTTCAAAGTGCCACGGAAGCAAGCCAAGGTTGTTATCCTTAGTTCGCTGCGAATCACAAGAAGACTAATAAGTGTTTAATCTCTGCCACGTAGTTGTAATAGTACCTAAGCATTGGCCGTTAACCAAACTCGCAATATATTTATCTTCCTATGAAATGACGATTTCCTGACCGTGCCATAGATTTCCTGAATTTTCCGCTGGTGGCTGATAGTTAGAGAAGTTTGAATACTGACATTTTTAGCCCCATCCTGCTGTCACCTTAACAAAAATGCTTTTTCGTTCGTCTGTTTACCTTTCCACTTAATAAGATGAACAGGAGTATTTGGTTAAGAGTTCTTTTCAGTTAATCTTATCGGGCGCAAACATTTATATATTGTAGGTTATGTGGTAACTGGGCCCAGTTAGACTGAATATTGCTTTAAATGTAAAATCTAAATACCGAATTGATAAAGTACGATGCCACTGTGCAGGGGAAGGTACTTAGGTATAGCATTATTTTTAAGTGGTCAAAGGTTAACCAACGTAAAGAGCAAATCGAATGCTCATGTACTGAAAGATGTAGGCCACGATGAAAGCCAATGGCGTACAAATTGCTTCTGTACGCACAACTCCAGCTTGGAGTGGCGCATGCAATTGGCATCAGTAATGTATATGCATTTGGTTAAGGAATCTGCGCGAGAAGCTATTAGGAATGGATTGGAGAACCTGTAATTCTTTCGAAGCGTGAGTGATCTACTCAAGGAAGTGCGGCATGATGAAGCTATCAATTGCGTCACCACTGTAAAATCACTTCGGGTAGTGCTGGCGAACCATATGAGATAGGCGCCTCGTAGTCTGACACACGTATCCTGCACAATGGAAGCACGAGTACTAATAAACAAGCATTGATAGAGTGAATGTATATGACCAATCATTAAAAGGTTTTCCAAGCAAATATTTGTTGTGGTACGCTGTGCACAGGCGAGCCGTCACACAGGTTTTCCCAACAGCATCTTTCAGGCTTTTAGTCAGCGCATCGACCACAATATAACGTTTCTTCTTCGCGACTCTCATCCTCTGTGGTCTTCTATAACGTTATTTACGATGGTTGCGGGTCATTGTATCCGGACACACATTTGCTCTTTTCGTGTTCGTGATTCTATGCACTACCTTGGTAACGATATGCGGTAGGCACAGACTGCGCTCCCCAAAAGTAAGAGTGCCGACTAGACAGTGTTTGTTCTGTAAGAGAACCTCACTGTTAAAGTTGGTGTGCTTCCCAGTTCAAGTGTGTTTTTCCTACGTTTTTCGGCTACCCGATCCATTACTGTCGCTGATGGTATATACCTTCAGAAATGGTAACCGTTCTCCAGGCTCGTGTTCCCAGATGATATGTAGATTACGATGCGCCTCGTTAAAAGCCTTCATAGCTTCACAGCCCATGCTTTCGATTGGCAGAGCATAAAGATGCCATCCACACAGCCTAATTACATAAGAAACTTCGTTGGTGTACGAACCCAGTGAGCTATGCTCCAATTTCGGCAGCAGTGCTTATAACAGTGACACCATGGCAACTGCATCATTTTGAAGCTATATCTCCCCATTTGTCTTAAGCTACACTTTTCATGTGCACAGAAGTAACCATTCTTCAAGAAGTGCTTCCTTAAGATTTTTTTTCACTAGTAGACAAGCGTTATCTATTGCTTCCAACAACGGATTACTCGTAATCATTAACTAGACGTAGCATTTAAAATAACTAAACAACTAAATGTGTAGGTGCAAGCATTTCGTATTGTCTCCTCAGTACCATTAACAATAACCGGTATGCAACTATATACTTAACTATGGATGTGACCGAATAAGTATGAGGTGCAAACTGAATGCAATGTTGGCTTTCATTTTCAGAACACCCCGTATCGTCAAATCGATGGTGTGGCCATGTGTCGCCTGCTAGGACCTGTACTCCCCGATTTCTTCATGATGATGACAGATAGAGACATATCGGCAGAAATAGCCAAGTTACCGTACTATAAGCGTAATGTGGATTATATATTGGCCTTTTGTTCGTCGGAGCAGCAGATTGTCTAGTTGCTGCGGCAACTCAACGGTACACATGCCAACTTGCGCTCACCTGAGAAGTGGAACAGAAGAACTGTCTGCCATTCTTGGACATCCTCATCAGGTGCAGGGATGACGGGCTTATTAAGGTCTACCTACAGAAAAGCGATATGCTCTGGTTAATACCTGCAGTTCACCAGCTTCATATCAGTGCGGTACAAGCAGACCCTTGTAACAACTTTAGTTGGTCATGCTAGACGAATTTTCTCGGCTGATTTTCTAGCCGACGAGCTGGAGTTAATTACAACAACACTCCTCGCGAATGATTATCCCCGTAGATTTATGGAGAAACACAGGCAACAGTGAGGCCCGAAAGACTTGGTGTATATGGCAGCCAAGAAAAAGATCTATATTGAAGTGCCTTTCAATGGTGACTTTATTGTACCCAAAACCACGAAAGGTTTACTCTCTGCTACGCACAGAAGTTACCGTGTTGCTATGGTTGTTGTCAGCAACAGAACCCGTAACTTGCCGGTGCCTCCAATGAAGGAAGCTCAACCGATCGGGGCTAACTCACCCTTCATTTACAAATTAGTGTGTGAGTGCGGAGACAGTTACATAGACAGAACCAATCGGTCTTCGACTTCCCGAATAAAGGAACACGTACCACGGTGGGTTCAATGTGAAATTGACCAGCTACCTTGTCCAACTGAAGTTCCCTGCTTGCGCAAGCCGCCAGCTTCCTCAATAGGTAAACACCTACTGACTACTCGTCACCGGATAGAGCCCGGATCAGCGTTCACACTGGTATTACGTCACCTTAATCCATTCTACCTCTGTTTCTCCGAGACCGTTGGGACAAGCCGGATGAATCCGGACATGTACGTTCAAAAGCAATTACTTGTCAGCTTAAGACTGCCGTAGACATGGGGGTGGAACTTCCATCATACATTTTGCACCTCATGCTTATTTGGTCAAACCCATAGATAAGTATATATTTGCATAACAGTAATTGTTAACGGTAGTGAGGAGAAACTACTAAGTGCATACATCTACCAGCCTTCGTATTCTTACCGTGCTTCTCAAAGTTCTGAAGGGAACTAACGGCTTTAAATGTGTATGTCTTCTCTGTGGTGGGATATTTGCCATTTTGTAGAAGGATCACTTGTACAGCGAGTCTAATCATAATTTGACTTACAAGCGTGCATTCAATACAAAAGAGTGATGCCATATTTTGTTCAGTATGTCGTGTTTAACATTATTTGAAATTTGTTGTGCGGAAAGCACGGAAGCAGTCGAAGGTTGGTTTCGTATCGCCTCCTCTGCATCATTAATAAGAAGAGATTTGAAGAGATATAACTAACAGTGGGTGCAAGCAGACAAGTTTAAGGTGCTGAACCAATTACGTAAGCTCAGTTCCCCGTCCAGTGCAGCTTCAGGCGGAAATAATTATTGTTCCTGAACACAAGGGGCTGGTTGTATTCGACTTATAGTGTCAGCCTCAACTAAGGGAAGAAAGCGGGGCTTAGCCTGACGCAATACAACTGTGAACCTTGAGCTCAGCTCTAGCTAGTAACCCGAGAACAATAGCGGTTGGCGTATCGAGGAGGCTAACAATTTACGTGAACACGGAATTTGTCGGGGATCGGAAATCTGAGAAAATGTACGCTGCACTTATCACGGCACATGCTCCTTAATTCGGAAAGACAATGGAACAATGAACTTATTACAGATATAAAAGCAAACACATGACAATTTTCTGTAGATTAGGACTGAGACCAACATTGACGTATCAAAATAAAAAGAGCGTAGCACTGGACTTAGCGCAAATTCCAAGTGTACACGTTGTTTGGTTACATTTTTGCGTATCCTGGTAACTTGGGTTACAACACGTAATGCAGGCGTCGTAATGCATTATCAAGTCGAAATTTGACTTCGGACAGCGCATAACTAGGTATGATAAAAAGCGGAAGCAAATCTCACCTCTGGAATACCCAAAATGAAAACTTTCCGACGGCATTCTAACCGGTCATACTGTATCGCCAACTTCAAGTGGTGCCCTCTCAGTGATGTGTTGTGAATGAGTTACAATAAGGGTCGTCTTGCGTCGCTAGTGTCCTTGAGGATCTGATACACAAAACTTTAGGCCCTCATGTAGAAGACGCTATTGTTCAATAAAATCTCCTATATTCATTAGTCTCAACTGGTAAGCGAGGTGGAGTAATCCCTTAACGTATTTTGTCGCCCGAGGTTGTGGTTTCTCAAGAGCAGTGAGGTTATGTTTTTGCCAATGTTGCCACACCTGAATGGGGTATGTAACTTCTGGTCTTAGGTAGACGTTGAGCATTTGCGAAGAGTAAGTAGGTTAAAACCGTCCGAACGCCTTCCACAGTAGGCCCATGTGTTGGCCAGCCTTTTTCGCTGCCATCATAGCGTGTGTTGAGGATGCGAGTGTTTACTGAACGAGCACCCTAAAATCAGTTTCATGAGAAGCGCACTACAAAACATGTCCTGCCAGTCGATATTGGTAAGTGCTGCGGTGGCGTATGCTCATTAGTTTGCACTGGGCAGTTAAATTCAAGCATGTTTTAAATCGACCATTCGTAATTCCTATCGATATCAACCTGAAGTGCTGTTTATTCGTCTGCTAGCTTGTACGTCCTCCACATCTTGAGGTCTTTCACAAAGAATAGAAATTTTGACGTCAAAAATTCGGCAAGGTAGTTTTTGACCACAAGGAATAACCTTGGGCATGGTACCGATATTGACGGATGCCACAATGAACTTCTATCGGGTCGGACAAGCTGCTACCAACCCACACATCCAAACGTCATTGGAAGAGGAATTAATGAATTCAGCCAGAATAATTCCCCAATCCCGTAGCACCGAAGCTTGTGAAGAAGAATCCAGTGTTCAAGGCGATCAAATGCCTTTGGGAAATAAAGTAAGCGACATCGACTCTTCCAGCATCGACGGATCGCGTCCTGTTAGCAAGGGCTAAAAATGGTTCGTGGCATAAGAGCAGTTTTGACCGAATCCGTGCTGCTCTTGCATCTGAAATGACAGATTCCATGACCTAAGCAACTACAGGAAGAAGTGTAAGCGGACGTTACTTGGCAGGCATTGCACGATTGCCACCTTTTTAAATAGGGTAACTATTCCTGCATCTCCTCACCGTCCTCTCAGTTCTACCCACATAACGGTCTCTTCGGTTACACATAAATTGGTCTACACCCTGTGAGTTGGTCCCGATAGACTGAGCTTTCATCGTTGGAGGCATTGGCGAATTTCTGATTTGCTTGTTGACGACAACTTGTGCAGCATAGTTACTTATACCCGAAGGTATACGCTTACTGGTCTCCAGAGTGGCTAAATCATCCTTGAAAGGTAACTCGATATATACTTTCTTCCTGGCTGCCGTGTGCACCAAGATCCTTAGACCTCGCGGTTGGTTGTTTCTCGATAAACCTTCGAGGGTAGCCGTTCTTCATCAGTGTTGCTGTAATTAACACTAGCTCATCGTCCATACATTCAGCCGGTGATATTCGTCTGGCAAGACTCACAAGGTCTTCACAAGTGCCCCTTTGTATCATGCTGGTGTGAAGCTGTTGCAGGTACTACCCGGACCAATTTGATTTTCGGTAAATGGACCTCTTAATTAATCCATCTTCCCTGAGACTGATGAGGATGTCCAGAAATGGTTGACAATTGTTCTGTTCTACTTTGCATGTAGCGCGTTGACGCATTCTACCAACCGTGTGAGCTACTGCTTCGGTGAACAAAGGGACTAAATACCAGGAACTTATATATTATGTAAGGGCACCTGAGCTATTTCCGTAGAAATGCATCTTTCTATCATCAGCATGAAGAAATCAATGACAACAAGACTTAATGTGCTACCCATTGCTCCGTTATCAATCTGCCGGTACGGTGTGCCTGGAAATGAAAGTCACATTATCCATGTAGAATTGTAGGGATTCCCTTACCAATGTAATCATAATTGGTAACGAAGTGCTACTTTTAGCTTATTCGCACACCTAAGCAACCATCTGATATAGCAGGACTTTAGTGCTTAAGGATTCTACATCCATGCAACACATGAGTTGTCCGACAGATTGAGTTGACCCAAGTTGCCAAGGAGCTGAATCGCATCTGTAAGACTACACGGATTGAACTATTGGTTCAGCGGGTAAAGCAAATTTACCACTCAACAACTCAGTTTGTGCTGGGGCGCGTTCAGCATTTAAAGGATTGGCCTGAGTGGCACGTCACACTAACATGACCTTAGGGACACATACAACTGCGGAAATGTGCCACCAGTAGGCTTTAAACTAGTAAATTATTCACAATCCAGCACGTGTTAGAGGAGAAGCAATTCCAGTCGAGGAACTTTGTACAGTACGACATCGGTTACTTTCATTGAGTATGACGCACATGTCCTGTTCATATTCGGTTTGTTCAAGATCACCACTCCGCATTCTTTATCTGGGTTCATTGCGACTGCGCTATTAGCTCGTAGTTCACCTAAGACTTGAAAATCTCGAGCTGTGATAGCACAATTTTTATTAACTGGTATCGTTTTCACCCCATGGGTGATATCGTGTAACTTGCTGTTGAACCAAATAAGCTAATCAGGACTACATGATTGAAGCTCTTTAATCTGATCAAAAATGTTCTGAAATTGGGTACTTGTAATCAAACAGTTCGAAGAAAGAGGCACAGAAATATAACAAGGCTAAATCTTATAGTGTACGCCATTGTGTGTGTAAATGCGAAGACAGTTATATAGGCAGAACCGATATGGCTATGACTTCGCAGATAATGCAGCGTGTGCCATGATGAGTGTCGTGTAAATTTGCTCAGATTTTCGTTCCCTGTCAAATTCCGTGCTTGCGTAGACCGCCGGCTTTCTCGCGTTACCAGATAGAGCTGAGCTCAAAGATCACAGTTGCATTGCGTCAGGCTAATCCCCCCTTCCTTCCGTTAGCTGAGGGTGTCACTATAAGTCGAATGCAACCATCCCCTTGTGTTCAGGAACAATAATTATTTCCGCCTGAAGCTGCACTAGACGGGGGACTGAGCTTACGTAATTCCTTCAGCACCTTAATCTTGTCTGCTTGCACCCACTGTTAGTTATAGCTTTGCATTTCTGTTATTGTTAATGGGACTAATGAGAGAACACGATATTCCTGCATTTACCAGTTTTCGTTTCCTTTGCGTGGTTTTCAAATTTTTGAAGTATACTAGCTGCTTTACTTTGTCACATGTGTTTGTTTCCGGACTCCATGAGTGCACTCCTGGATAACTGAGGATCGAAAACTTCGATAACATTTGGTAATGAAATTGAAGTATTTAAATGAGCTCGAAATATTAGTGGCTCTCGCTAGACTTTAATTTCAACGGCATTTTATTGCACACATGCGATTTCCTTACCAAGAGTTCATTTACTCGGATATTTTAATTGCTCCTTTGTAAGTATAAGATATTTTTCATTTCGAATGCAACATTCATACTGTTCGAGAAGACTCACGATTACATTATACCGACGGGGAGAGCAAGATTTCCTTTCTTCCGCCTAATGAGAAATAGGTCAAGCTGAAGGTAAAAAGGATTTTTTGAATATGTGTTCATTATCAGCCCAAGAGAATTTGCGTAAATGAGCGCTGGTCGTTTTCCAAAGCCGTTCTATCTATTTTACGTATGTGGCTATGTATGATAGTGTATTAATATAGTGGTTCGTACTGTGAATCTGTATGATTCAATTCGTGTTTTGGACGGTTAAAATGACCTAATGACGTTGCTTCTCATTTGTTTCGCTTTCGCTACTTGCTGTAGAATGTGTTCGGGTATAAAATACCTAGGTATAGTACGGAATACGCCATTGGAATAGCAGTAACAGTAGGGGTGAGTGTTCCCTCTGGTATACGGCATCTGTGGTAGAGGATCTGAGATTTCCCTTCCGAAAACCTGATTGAGGTGCTTTCGCTCCACTTGTTTATGAATGAGATGTCTTCGCGTATATATTGTACGCATAGCTCCAGGTGGTCAGGTAGATATGAGTACACTAATTAGACGTTGCTGTCAAATAAACATGGGCAGCCGTGTCAAACGTATTCTCAAATATCGCTTATAGAAATGAGGAGAAGCAATGGACTCAATACGCTGTCCTGCAATGTATAGCAATATAACTATATTTACTAATTTTACCCTGTGTTAGGTCTTTCAGTTATGAGTCGAACCATCTTAATAGAAGATTTCTTGTCCCCTGATGCTGAAACACAGCTGACAGTGGTTTATGCGGTGAAAAATTAAAGGATTTTGCATATACAGTGGGATCAGGATAGTCAAATCATCATCAAGTGTTACTGCAGCATGATCAAGGAAATCTAATCGACATGCGACACAGAAGCGTTTTATTGTGAACCTTTGTTGGGAACTGCTGAGTACATCTTGTCTGGTCAAACATTGTGCCACCCGACTCCTGACGATGCCTTCTAAGACCTTAACGGTAGTAAAAGTGTGATTTATTAGCCGATACTCTGTCGTCCCATCTCGTGAATCGCGCTTGTATTGCGACATAATTATCGAATTTATCAATGACGCGCAAATACCCAGATTTCAATGCCAGCGTAAAAATGTGCAACATAAAGACAGGTAGCTTTTCGTCACCTAACCTTATAGCTGCTGAAGGAATATCATTAGTTCACAGTTAGCATATCGCGTTGATGTATTTAATAGTCATTGATATGTCTTTTAGACTCAGGGGAATGGTAAATAGTGCCTCTTTCGTTTTTCTGTGAAGAAGATGGTAGGATGCAAGTGATGCAGTAGTAAACTAGAGGGCCATATAGCAATTCATTAAAGCAATGATTCTGAATTTATCATCTGTTGCTGAACCGTCATGCAAAAATAGGCTCGGACTTTCCTAGTATTCATCCGGATTTCTTCTTCTGCTGAGTAAGTGCATTAATGCATAAACGTTCTCCGTTTTTCTGCTAGCTCTAGCTTCCCCGATAATCCCAGAGTATTAAATTTAGCGTACAATTTTAGCAAGCTTCCCTCTATTTGAAGTATTGTGGCCATTTCCGTGTTTTCGCATTGCATTGATTTTAACTGTGTTAGCTTAAAAATGACCTTGGATGAGTGTATGTAACGGCCATCAAAAGTGTCCGTATTCCCCTTCGACTTACTTGTTAGAATGTCCGTACCTTAAGAATATTTTTCGCGAATTCACCTGTGGCTATGGCCGAATCGGCTCTAGAGCAAAATCGGTGCCAAAACATCGTCCTAATCAGTTCGCCAAATGTGCTCCAAGCAATTAAGTGTACTCGGTGTATTCGCTTCTTTAATTCTATGGACTTTTCAGGTGGTCTATTATTCATGCTGCAGTGCACCGTATTGTTGTCGAATCATGTCAATGGGTCATCAAACACATTGAACACCCATAATGAAAACCAGATCTAACAAGTTAACTAACCTGGTAGGTTGCTTTAACGTGTTGGGTCCAATCATTGATACAGACACATTGCATTATTTCCGCAAGTCCTCTAGTTGGTTAAGCCTATGGGACACATAGTTGATGATTAACAAAAGGAACTCTCCAGCTAGAAATTTGTACTTGTGTACTGTGTTGGGAGCAGCTTTAATGGCAGATATTAACTGCAGGGACTTATATAGAGTCGCATCTGGAAATCCATAAAGGCAGCCCAGTAGCAAATCTTAGACCGGAATTGTTAACCATAAGGAATCATTTTAATCCTTGAAAGCTTACTGGTCTGCTGAGATTACTTTTATGCCACAGCGTATGTAGATGGCACGCGTACGCGATTGCGCGTACTTTCTTGCTAAAACAACTGATAACCCAGAAAATTCAATTGAAAGTTATCTATGACTGATGTGCACCATTTTTCGATGCTGCAGACCATAAGAGGACTTTTAAGGAATACAAACGTTGTAAGGAGATCCAGTTTGGATAATAACGACCGAATATTCTCAGTAGTGGTAGCAAAAGGAAAGGATGGGGTAGGATGCACAGATTCGGTTATATCCCAACCTCTGTCTTCATGGACGTGGGTGGTGGGCCACAGTGGAACAAATGGGCTCGCCTGTGGGTCAAGTTTACTTGCTCCAGCGAAGGGAACACCGGAACTAGTAGATCATCATTATGTTTTGTATGGTCACGTGTGGAGATCATATTGGTGGGGGCGGAGGTTGACCTAGAAAGGAGTCTCTTGGCAAAGGATGATACTGTTCCGTATGAGGAAGTGGCGGAGTGGGTTATGCTAGCTACTGATGTTGCCACTGTAGGTATGAGGTCGTATTGTGTTGGGACTGTTATATCAGAGTGAACCATTGAATCAAATGAGCGAGCTAGACAATCAATGGGAGACAGACGTAGCGGATTCTACCACTAGACACCAATTGGCCGATATGCTTTGGACTTATTCACCGTTTGTTTAACTAAGTCAAAGGAGGATTCTCATTGATTCATAAGAGTTGTTAGCTATGGAAGTAAATGGACAATTTCGATCGAGGAATTTGTCTTGCCAAATATACAGTAATTTTCGCTTTTTTCATTGCCGAATAAACGCTTATCCCTTACGGACCGAATTCTGAAACAGTATGCCCCATATGTATCATAAGAGCTGTCATAAGGTGCTTCATTATTTGAATTACGATATGACCATCACCAGATAGGAGGGGTAGGGAGAAGGATACTTTTGGTGGCGAGTATTAGGTTGGCTGGTTACCACTAACTCAGAATCGGTTTCAATATCGTATACGGAAGCGCGATAGCGCACACTTTCCCTCAGCTAATTAAACTGCATTTCTCTTACTTTGATGTACTTTGTTCATACGTTATCATCTGCCGCGCATTTTCATCGAGTATTCTAAGAATACAGCACTCTATGATGTCACTGTCTCTAATTGGGACTTCTGATAGTTTCTGTGGTATTCAGTAAGGGGCAGTTCACTCAAAGTTCCTATATTCTTAACTTTACAATGTATCAGGACCGCTGTGTATCACTCCATTTACAGAACCGTCACTTGTGGAAGAGATACACCATATGGCGCTCCCATCTGTGAGCTCTGTAATAGTGGTTACATTACGTCTGTGCCCCGTATCTTCTGGCCAGGCAGGGTCAACTGTACAGGGAATTGGCATCCACGTGTTCGTAACATACCCTTCTTTTGTTTTCCAAAGAACCCAAATGCTTCACTGCCGCAGTATGTACACATTTCTATCCGCAGCTGTCCCAAATTCTCAACCACCTATTGGGCTACCATCTTTTGAGCAGAAATGCCCATGTTCAAGATCGGACAGAATGGGGTGCGTTTTATTTGAATATAAGGGAAACCGTACAACCGTGGCAATTGTCCGCTTTAAGAACTCAGCTTTTCAAAATCAGTTTTCTGGTGATGACGTCCGCTTACATCATACGTCTAAGTGAACCTGTCAGCCGCCTTTCTAACGCTTATGCACTATCTATATACACAGTCAGTTTTCGCAATTTACGTTCATCACTGAGAATCTTTTGCACCTTATTGATGTAACGGCACTCCGTGCACCCCCGACTTTCCTAACTCCATCTTATGATATTTTGATATTTTGATCACCCTAGAATACTACTAGGCTCACAGCCCAGTTGTGCTTTCAACAGCAGTTGTATTTGTTTAGATATATTAGAAGAACAAATAATACCCGATGAAAGCAACTAAAAAGCCAAACACACTATAGATAACCCAATAGAGAACAACGCCCAGACGTTTAGTTTTTTGTATCATTCTCCTCAGCTCCTCTCGTTCATTCACATGCGGGAATGGCACATTGGGAACCGGAAGATCCAGAAATTGACAGAGTGGACCCCAACCTTCGTGGGGGTTGAATACCAACAGCCTCTCTGGTGGTACATTCAGCTTTACCTCTTTATTGCGCAGATTGAATGCGGCTGCCAGTTGCCGGTCATCGGACAGGTCGACTTCACGTCCCATCGCCAATTGCATACCTTGCGTGCACAATTTTTGAAACCGTCCTCCATATAGTATCCATTGTACCATCTGACCAACGAAGGATTCAGAGAATTGGGGTTTTCGTGGCATCACTGTAGTACGCACACTTTCTACCCAACTTTCGCTGTCCCGCTCAGTAAGAATGACCTAAATTGATAGCGATGACTATTAAGAACATGATCACTAATAAGCATCACGATAATTCGCCGTAAAAATGACACATTTTATACAATGCTTCTCGTTAATGCTTGGATTTGAAAAATTCTAAATTACATTCTTCAAGCACTCAGCTGACTCCTCATATACAGGTAAGCGTATCACATTTAGGTTCAGTATAATTGCATTTGCTTATTAAGACACTGGGATAGTGAGCAATGCTCACAGAAGAAGTGAGTAAGCCTTCTGCTTTTGACCACCGAATTATATGATGTAGTGTTATTGTTTCTGGTCATGTTCTTGCGTTTCCTGAGCGAGGTGTTAAAAGCTCTTGCTTTCGTGAAAATAACCACTAAGATGAGGTTATTCGCACTGGTCGACCCGCAATGAATTGGGACATTAAGTGATCACTTAGTGGAACCAGAGTGTTAGTCCCACACTCATTACTGCTGTTGAATTTCTCTCACTTTTCCATATTCTGGAAGTATACCAAGGTAGTGTCACCATTACATCTGCTAGTGCAACCCTGCTATTCGGGTTATACTCAGCTGTCTCAGCCTCTAGGCCGCATCACTACATCTGCAAATCAGCGAAACTGATAGACTAATTGGCTCTACACTATAGTAGAATTACATTTTATTCTTTATACATTTCGGTTGACTTAATGTTGGGACTCTCCGGCTCGTATGGAACAGATGGATTTAATACTACTCGTAAGTAGCAGGATTTTAGTTTTAATTTTGTTGAGGGTTTCATCCGAGTAGTTCACAAGCTACACGAATGATCCACGATTCGTATGGTTTGTGTATAACTCCTTAGAGATGCACTTACTTAGTAGACGGACCAAGTTTAGGGCTTAGAGTATAGAGAGATTACCATTTACCCACTTGTTATTGCCAGCAAGCACTTTGCAGCCTATACGTATGTCGTAATAGCTAAGCGTAGGTGACCGATGGAGTTTAGGCAGCAGGAGGCCCACCAGTCGCAGCAAAGTGAACAAGCGCGGACAGCCTAAGGAGATGAACCAGGGTTGAATAAGGGTAGCGTTGTCTCGAACAGAGGGTGCGGCTTGGCCGGATCCACTGGGAGCCAACGAAGAGTGCGTGCTGTCCAGACAAACAAAGAAAGCTTGGTGCGCACAAGCATGATCCAAGGTGGACGAAGCAGATAGAGCAGCATCGTAATGGAACGGTTAGAAATTAGGAACTAGTGAAAATCTACAGGTGGGGGAAGATGTACAAATGAAAAGTGAATGCTCTGAAGACATTGCAATGGGCTATGTGTTGTATAAACGCTTTTTGGCTTTACGAGTTGGATCGATGCGCAGACTTTATTGTGACTCTTGGAGGGTAGCACGACGACATCAATCATAAGGTTCATTTGACTATCTCAGCTTAAAAGTCTGGTCTCTAGGCCGAATATTTCTTATCATTTGCACCCAAGGGCCGGTTGGATGATACCGGCCAGCTCCAATCCGATTGCACTGGTTGGCACAGGCCAGGCATGAACACACAGCCGCTGACAGGTGAAACAGTATTATTTGTTGACAGTTCGTCGTAGGCTTTACCTTGAGCAGAGTGTGAAAACATATGTCTAAATGCAATGACGGCTACATCTTAGGTAACCATAAACCAGCCAACACTCAACTTGGTAAATAAGTTTGCGTATTCACGAACGGGAAATTTTAAATATTTGAGAGTTAATAGCACCAGCTTCCAAAGTAAAGAGATTACCACATGTCCGGGAAAATACTAGGCCGCAGTTTCAACCCGTTTGGCACCATCAGTAATGTGAATCCATCGGATCCATCAGGATTCGAATGCATGACCACAAGCGGCCTGCACTCCCAATCTGAAGCTTGTGCCACGGGGCCACGACGGACCGCAGTCTAGTGTTTTACCAAGCATGTGCAGGGATGTCTGCTTTGGAAGCTGGTGTGGGTAAGTCACAATTAATCGAATCAAAAATCCATTAGTCATGACTACTTCAAAATAGGGGTGCCAAACGTTTCTAACTACTATATCATACTTAGGTATTGCCAGTGAATACCTAGTATTTCAGGACCAACGCTGTCCCCTGTAACGTTCGTAACTTGCATGACAGTGGAGAAGACGACTTGTCTATCGCAGTTAGCTTGCAACTCATGACGGCCTGAAACTGTCCCCCGTGGTGCATTGGCTGCTACCGGCACTGCAATAAGCTGGTGTTCATGGGTTCGAATCCTGATGGGTCCGATGGGTGCGCACTGCTGATGATGCTCAACAGGTTAAAAACCGCAGCCTATTGTTTTTCAGCACATGTAAAAGATTATCTGATTTGGTACGATGAAATCTCAGTTGAGTAAGGGTACCTTGGAGCTTGTTAGATCCACTGAACTTCCTATACCGAGTGATCAGACGTACTTGAATAAGCAACTCAAATCCGGAAAAGGGTGCACGAGCTGGTCTGGGCAGGAATACCACCGAAGTGCATTAGAAATGCAATCCGTTAAAGCGGTTCCATAATTACACTTTGAAAGGCAAGGATTTTTTCATCTGGGCACCTTCATTAAGCTTTAAGTTATGGAGGAAAGGCAAACCTGCAGGAAACTGAACTACAAAACTGCAACCGAATTGTGTAGTGTGACAGTCGTCATCAAGGAACGGAAAGGATCAGCATTTGTGTACTCAGAACATTGGATGCTCAAGCAATGTTTAAAAGCAAAGAGAAGTGATTTACTGTTGGTAAGTCTACTGCAAGTTGTAGACTTTGATATATCTGAAGATTATGCGCAAAAATGATGCAATTATTGGGACCTTCTCGCGTCTATTCTGTCTCTAGTCAAATCTGACGCATGTGTGAAACACACAAAATTACATCAACTCAGACTAAACCAACCGGAGTTTAGATCAATAACGAACTATTAGTTTAATCATACAGCAAAATGTGTTTCTAATCAACCCTGGCAGAATGGATTTCACAAATACTTACAAGTTAATTCCCACTTTGTTTTCAAGAGTGCGAATTTTGATTTCCGTTTGCAAGTAGTATGAAGACATTAAACTTTGCGTCAGAAGATCAACCCAAATGACGATCCGGTTATGTGACCACTAAGAAAATTGTTAACAAGTTTGTACGAAATTGGAGTCTATTTAAGATAAACAGGTCATTTCTTAGGTTGCTGAAATAATCCAGGCCAAATTCCCAATATATGCATACTAGGGGACCTCGTTGCGCTTTACTTAATACTGAGGAAGCCAAATGAGGCCTGTCGCCATATGTTGTAACGCAACCAAAATACCAGTGTGAAAGCCCACTAGCTCAAATGACCACGTACTGCAGTCCAATTAATTGTTGACAAAATATCTTCTCCCTTCAACTCTCCCAATCATTTATGGCTCTAACAAATTACTTCCTTTTGCTTCTACTTTTACCCTTTTTCAAAAGAGTGATGACGACAGACTATCTGGTTTGCACTACCTGACAAATTCGCTTCAATCGGAATACGAACTAACCCTAACCAATGTGCTTGCCAGTACTCTGTATAAACTAGTGTTAGGGAAACCTAGATCAGTGTATTTGGCACTAGTTTGGTGAGTCAACAAAAAGCCCAACGTTTCGATTTTATCCTTTCATATCATTCATTTGTTTTGCCATAAGGTTGTGAAGATCTCGCTTTTCAGTAAATCACATCAGAGTATACAATGAATTTGGGACAGGTTAGGTTGTTGAAGTGAGATAGAAATTTTTGGAATGACGACAAGGCAAACATTGAGCTGTCTTAATCCCTAAATCGGTCTATTTACCCAGACAGCAGCTACCTCAGTACATGTAAGCAGGCGCAGATGCACACACATACGCGAGACAGAGAAGGTGCTTTCCGACCAGTTGGGTAGTCACCCATCACCCGGTCGCTGAAGTCGCATGAAGTGAAGCTCTCTGGAAATGTGTGTACCCCAGAGCAGAATCAGCGCTTAGACAAATGTCCTCTGTTTGCATAGCTCAGGTTGTGTTAGCCTGATCGCACTGGCTTCTGCCGTCCATAACATTTATTTCCTAAGCCCTTTAGGGTACCGGTTTGGCCCGACATAAAAGACTTTGGAAGCATCTGCAGTCCTAACATCGTGTCCACTTTTGACCAGGCAATCTAGGATAGGAATCTTGACAGTACCTTCATGCAATGCACCTGGGCAGTGTTGCGCTATCCGTATACGCAGCCGACTATCCGTATGTTCGACGTGCCTCACAACATAGGTGTAATTTGCTGTAGAATGTACAATGAACTAGGAATTTATACGGGTTAAGAAGCGCTGCCCTGCAAACTCCAGTTGGGTAGTTTGGTGGGGATATCGCAATAATAATAATAATAATAATAATAATAGTAAAACAGTTATAACTCTAAATATGTGCAGAAGGACTTATCATTTGCTCCGCTGCCATTCTGCCATCCGCGCAGATTCAGAGCACACAGTCAACATCAACTAAATCCTAGGTATATTCCATCCGTACGATGGAAACATATAGCTAGTTAACAAAGTGTAAGTGGATGAGTGCGTCATCCAAGTGTCTTTTAAATATTGTTAATGTCCGTGCACAGACGACCGATTCAGCAAGAGTATTCCACGGATGGCAAATACGAATGGAAACAATTTCCTTCTGCACTCCAGACGGCAATAATATTCCGCCAGTTTCAATGAGTTACCTCCCAGGTATTTATTACTGCTAAGTTGCGAAAAAGAGCAGAACCCGTGATGTAGGTTGAGCAGTTTTAAGTATGTCAGTAGCAGGCCGTCTCGTAATCTGCGACTGTAACGACTAAAAGGTTTTCGTTGAGCCACGCGTACCAAATTATCCCAAATAGTTCAAAACACAAGGTGAATCCAAAGTATGTGGGGCTACTTAAATAACAGCAATTACCTAATAAAACGAACCCCACTTGTAAGCTTTCTTATGTTAGCAACAATTGCGTTAGAGAATCACTCAGCACGAGGGTATCGTCACATTGTCCTTCGTGAAAAAGACATATGAGCAGAGTTGTATAGATCACGTGGCCGATATCATATGTGGACAAACGCTGACTGATTGTAGTCTGGAATGCGACACACTCCGTTTGGCGATTGGGAGTGAAGTACCAAAGACCGTCTATCGAATACTGTAGTAAGACGATCGACGACATCGGGTAGTCACATGCATCATAGCGCGTCGATCGTGCGCCATAACCGGTACGAGACTAAACGACCAACCGTAAGCGTGAGGGAGAACACACGAAAAGAAGGTATGGAAAAGATTTAATGAAAATATAGGGCACATGAGGAGAGCTAGCTAGGGAGGATATAGTTTGGCGGAGAGCGAAACCGTGGGTAACACTCCGATCTACGTGACGACTGTCCGTCGAGGGCGAAACTTCTGCGAGACCAAGTCGGGAAACCTGATGCGGCTGCTGGGGGAGAACCCGGCGACTGGACCCTAGCGGGCTCCCACCCGTGTCCTGCCTAACGTTGCCAAAGACACAAAATGGGGAAAATTTTCGTAGGCAGCAAATATTCGCAACTTTGTGAATGTTAAATGTTCGCCTCCAATTCATTCTGCCTGGCTCGTACATGGAAGGGATGCAAAGGCCGTGACAGTGATGGCGAGGGTAAAAGCAACAAGGACACTTACCAGATGAGGTGGGCGTCAATCAAAGGCAACCCTTATTGGGTTTTAAAAAAGTTTTGCATTCTTTTTAGGTTTTCAAAAACTGTCGGCTTTTTTGGTGTTTTCAAAACTTTTGCCGACTTTTTGGGTTTTCGTACAGTGCTGGCCAAATGGGAAAAGTAAAGCGAGAAACGAAATTAGTAGGAATCTTAATCCCTTAATCGCGCTGGTCAATGAACGGGCCCACCTGACCTAGTCGACTTGTGCGGATCGGAGCAAGGCATCATCTTAGACGTTCTATCGGATCGTAAAGTTGGATGAATTTCTGAAGACGTGGCGGCTGGTTCGATGGAAAGCGGCGGAACTGTAGTGAAAGGCTTGGATGGAGAGTGATGCTTGAGGTCATGGGTGTTGGAAGCAGGCGCGTCTTCCATCCTAGGCCATAGAGCAGAACGGCCCTCACTGTGGCCTTGTATACACGGCCTTTCAGACGGAGGGAAACTCCCTTTTGTCGCCAAAGATGCCGCAGGTTCAAGAAGGCAGCTCTGGCTTTTTCAATGCGTGAGCTGACCTCAGTTTCTATGCGCCTATCGGTGCTAATGCAGCTGCCAAGATAAGTGAACTGATGAACCACCTCGAATTCCTCGTTAGCAAGCGTCAAGTGATCATCAAGTGGCTGGTGGTCCTGCAGTAACACTTTGCACTTTGAAGGTGCGAAGTGCGTACCGAATAATGGGACCACCCTGGACGGGCTATTTAGGGTTGATTGTGCCTCCGCAACATCGTCGAAAAGGAAGACGATATCGTCCGAATAATCAAGATCAACTAAACTTTCACCAGGCAGGACGTCAACGCCTACATCGTGAGATTCCGTAAGGGAATATTCCATGACAGAATCCACGATGAACTTGAACAGAAATTCGGCAATCGGACAAACCTGACGAACGCCACATGTGGTTGGAATGTTATCCGATGGGACATCGTAGACATGGAAGCGTCCTGTAATGTTCGAGTATAGAGCAAGTAGGATGTTCACATATTTCGTGGGAGCACCCCCGCAAGTCTTTTGAAGAAAATGCATCAGTCGACTGAATCGAACGAACTCTTAAAATCGAGGAACACAGCTATTGTCGGTCTACGGTATGCGTGACGCTTCTCTAGCACCTGCGGAAAAGTGAATATATGGTCCATACAGCCACGTCCTGGGCGGAAACCAGCCTGATCTGCCCTAATCCGAGATTCCCGTTCCACAGTGAGGCAACGAACGAGAATCGAGGCCAGTAGTTTTGTCACAACTGGCTTTAGGCTAACACCCCTGTGGTTCGCACAGTCTGTGCGACTGCCCTTTTTGTCTATTGCCACTATAATCAATTCGCTCTAATCAGCCGGGAGAGTCTCTTCACCTCAAATACGTTCGAATAGGGAGGTCAGTACATTGCAGAGAACTTCATCTCCATCCTTAAACAATGCAGGTGACAGAGAATCCGGGCACGCGGCACAAAAACGAGGGTGGGCTGTGATCACGTTTCGCATCTCGGCCTCCGACGGAGGCTCTAAACTAACCGTCCATGGCTCGTCCTCCATCACATGAGTTGGAAGAGACTTCCTGGAGCAGGGGGCCAGCTGAACTGATTTTGAAAGTGTTCCGCCCAACAAGTCAAACGGCGCTCCTTATTGTGTATCAGCGCACCTGCGCTGTCTCTGATTGGCTATTTGACTTACCATATGAGGATTTGCCTGCTGCTAGTAAGGTCTGATGAACATGTGACCAGTGACAATCAATAGTCTCCAGTGAGCGCTTACTCAACTCACATGTCAGCGCACTTTGATAGGCATTCAGAACAGCTGACTTCGTCACTTGGCTGATGTCAATGCGCTCACAGCGTCCTCGTGGACTTCCGCCAAAACGCAACCGCATATCAGCATATACAAGTGCAAGATCGATGTCCACACATGTGCACCAAATGGAGGGACAGCTCTGGATGTTGCCATTCTAGCGGTAACTTATCGCAATGTGATCGTTTTGCGTCCATGGCTGGTTCGAAGCTGGTAGGCGCCAAGTAACCATCCGGTGGGTGCTGTGTCGGAACTTGGTGCTCGCAAGAAATAAGCGAGCATCTTCATACAAATGAAATAATCACTCACCGTTATCAGTACGGGAGTCTACACCGTGTTGACCGCCCAGATGTATTTTATCAGTGGATACTTTTCCAAGTTGAGCGCTCAGATCTCCAGCCAGTACAACATTGTCCGAGCTTCGTGTGTGGTGATGGAACTCGTTGAGTTGGCGATAGAAGTCGTCTTTTACCGAATCATCGCTAGGGTTTGTGGATGCGTAGGCAGCGATAACAAATAGACACCTGTTAGTCCCGCATGACTTCGAAGCATTGTACGAGCCAGCCAATCGGACCGCACACATCCGGCTACTGATTGGAATCCAATCAACCAGAGTAGCTTCAGCCTGGGGACTCAGGGCAATACCAACACCGGCTTAGCCGGTGTTTGAAGCTGCATCGTCACCGGATAGGCACAATGAAAAAGTGCTGCTAGTGTCATCTGAAGGGGAACGCAGCGTGAGCACAGAGCTCGAGTCTTGCTGGCGGGTCTCCCATAAGCAGCAGATATGGATCCAGAAGATTTCTAATGTTCGGACGAGTGTTACCTGTTGACCGATCTGTTGCAATGTGCGTACATTGAGACATGCCTAGCTGAAGTAGGATCGAGGACTCCAAATTCAAGCCGATAAACTGGGCTTGGCCGTTTGGTTGGACATGTGACTGTCGCGAGGACAGGAATGACGCTCCGCGTTCAGATGTGAGTTGAAACTAAAAGGTAAAAGCCTAGCAAAGGAAGGTGAGGGAGGGCCACGAAGTAGGGGGGTTGAAAACAATGGGATAAAAGGGAAGTTGGCACGGGGCCATAAGGGAGAAAACGCGTAAGAGAGGAATAAGAAGATGGGAAGTTTGGAGCAGCAGCATCCAAACCCCTATCCACCTTGCTGGATGCAGCTGATATGGCACCATAGATTATCCTCGGCGGTGGCCAGCACATCAGGAAATTGGTTGACGCAAGATATACTTATAACAGGGTCAGTTATACCTGGTCCGATCATTATATCCAAGTTTCACTCAGAACAGTTATGGTAAATTGGTTATTAATCAATTGCGAGCAATTTTGGTTCACTTTACTCCAAGATGTCAAGCGGATATTTCCTCCGAAAATGCCGTGTTCTTTAATGACAATTATTTCCCCATCATTTCGAGCCTATACTATTGTACCAACAACGTAATCCATGTAAGAGTCTTCGACTGAACCGCCGCATCCAGAGATACATTTGATCGGAGGCGTAATCAAGTCGTAGCAATCTGAAAGGAAGTTAGAACAACTAATTTGATAACATTTTGCCCATTGTGGAAGAATCTTTTCGTGCATAAATTCACAGATTAGACGAAGTGGTACAGAAAGCATTGGCCCGGTACGTTTGGAGCATAAACCGGATCTGTACATTTGCACTGTGGAAACGCTTCACCAGTGACGAAAGATTATTTCCTGACCTGAAGAAGCTGTTAAAAATGAAACGTTATCGTGTAATACTGATTAACAAAATCGATTTGCAGTCAACACTTTAGGAATTTGTGCGTTTTCAATCGGCTCCATGCCTTTGTTACCTAAATAACAGTCGATTCCATTCAACAAACACTAAATGCATTACAAGTTTGATGGCATGTGTACAGACATTCCGCTTTTGGAGATTTTTCACAAAGTCTCGGCAAGCGAACAATATTTCGGACATAAGCCCCTGGAACACAACAGTGCATGAAGTAGATATTACACTTGTTCAACGCAACTGGAGAAAGGAAAGACCTACCAGAAACTTTAAACCATTGCCGACACGACTATCTGTCTACTCTCATGAAAGAAGCTATTTGAGCATTACAGGCTGGTTGGGGATATAAAGTTGCCTTGTAAAATTCCGTACCAGATTTACCACAACGGATGTAAACCAGTTAGCGGCGAACGATTTCCATCGTGCTCTCAAAATGCATCTCATTTATGAGTAGAAACTTTGTTCTTATGGTTAGCAACACGACAAACCTGTACTGCTCCTTCTAATGGTAAAAGTTTGACGTAGTCATTGCGCACGTCTAATAATCATAGATATGATGGTCTACTCACGGTAACTATCAAAACGATTCTGCTCAAGCCAAACTAATAGGCAAGGTAATTTTCTGCATTAAAATGCTTTGTATTTTGGTCATTTGTCCTGTTTTATATTACATAATGTAAGCATTAGTCCAAGTACTCAAAGAGAGAGCCGTAGCGGTTTGTCTCAGCCAGACGGCAGTCACCACATATCCACGAAGATGCCAGAGGAGAGTTTCGCCTTCGTGGGACCCATCAGTAGTGCGCATTCACCGAATCCTGCCGGAGTCGAACCCATGACCTTGCTCTTACGCGCCAGCGATCTATCCCACTAGGCCACGGATGACGGCGGTGAACAGCCATGACTGACATCTATCTGTGATATAACGTGGCTTACTCTAAAATATCAGGTATGTTATGAATGTGCAGAGGACAGGGTTGGCTTACAGATCTATGACGCACTTTATGCGCCGTCATCAATCTTACTGGTATGTAGGCTGCCAAAGCGCTTACTGATTATTAATGAGTTGTAGAGGGCTTTGTTGTGTTTCTGAGAAAATACGTCGCAGCTTGATTTATCGCATTCCTGAATGTTTGCTGGCTGTTTGACTGAGTCAAAGCGCGCCGAAGCTACTCAAAAAGATAATAAACCCGCCTACTATTCACAGCTACCGAAAGGAAAATACATAACCCTTACCTTTAACCGTCATGCACGATGACTTTATTCGTGATAAGCTTGTATGTTTGAACTTTCCGAAATTTCTTCCTCCTGTTAGTTTAATACGACATTTTGCTTACTTGCTAGTCAATATCACTTCCTCAATTAGCTATCCTGTTCTCAACCGATGTGTCAGAGCAGGAGCGCATATGAGGGAATTACTTGGAAAGTCGATGGAGACCAGCTTCGAGTTATACCCATATATACCGTTCTGCCCTAGGTTGTAGGCGCAAACTATGTGTAACGCCTTAGGAAGGAGTCGAATAAGTAGAATTACACTCTAGCTTTTGATGCGCGCACTATGTTTACGATAAAAGGAAGTTGACATTGAGCTTTTGTGTACAGCAAGCTTAGTGAAGATTTAAACTACACACTGCCGCTAGAACGCAGACGTGATATTTTCCACTGGGACTGTACCCCACGGCTACTCCAAGAGTCAGACAAATCTTGCGACCGCTATGGTTGCTTATAGCATAGAGATAGAAAAGGAGAAAAGCAATGAATTAAAGACCTCCCTACGAGCTGATATTCCTCTTGACCTTTGTGAAAGTCTGCATACTCTCCTGTTTCCCATTCAGAGTGATGTGGCATTTTGATATCTCTCCTGAGATTGGAGTTAGTTAACTACCTAAAACAAGTTGTGCAAAATCCCCGGGACTGAAAAACTGAAGAGTAGTTGCATAAACTTCTACGACTTTCCTGCTAGTATTGATAAGTTCATTATATTTTCAGTACTTAATCCTCCATCTTCCCCATCCAGGTCATCCTTACGTTACGCGACAGTGAAAGTTGGATAGAAAGTTTACGCGCCACTGTGATGCCACGAGAACTTCCATTCACGGATTCTTACCTTGGTTTACTGATCCAGTGGATAATATTTGGAGGCAGATTCCAAAAAATGTGTACACAAGCCATGCAGGTGGCTATGGGACCCGATGTCGACCTGTCCGATGACTGCCAGTTGCTGTCCGCGTACGACCGACGTAATAAAGAAGTGAAACAGTGGGTGCCGCCAGATCGGCTGTTGGTGTTCGATCCCCGCGAAGGTTGGGCTCCATTGTGTCGATTTCTAAATTTTCCGATCCCCGACATGCCATTCCCGTATGTCAATGAAAGGGAGGAGATAAGGAGATATCTGAATGAAAACAAACGCATGAGAGATAAGCTCTACTGGTTATTCTATTCTGTGTTTGGTATTTCCATGGCCACTCTGGGATATTATTTGTTCTCCAGGTACTTTTAAATAAAACTTAGTACATCTGTCCTTGTTGTTTGTTGGAAGCATATCAAAGTCTTGCATTCAAACAGCTTTCGAATTTAATCCTATGACGGCGACAACTTTATCATGCGTTAGATTATCTGAGGCTGCAGACAGTGTACATAGAAGTTGAAAATTGTCCGTCGATGTCACCTAAGTTCATATGCTAATTGACTGAATAAATAGCAGAATACGAGCCGGATCAATTGGTACAACAAAGTCGGATAGTGGAGAAATATGCTTCGTGCTCCGTTGTGTTCTCAATGAAGTGTTTGAGGTGCTCAATCATTTAAGAGTATTTAAAATATGGAGTAGTTGCGAGTAGAAATTAAAGTATAAATAGCTGACAGTTCAAGTAAAGTACTTCGACCCTACTTGGAACCGTCTCCCGAAGACTCATTTCCACACTTCAATTACGCATGTCAAATGGCCATGTGCTGTTGGGGCTTAAAGCAAGTGAGTAATGATATTTTGGCTCATTTTGTAACTTCATTTTTGGCTATGATCATATGCAATTTTGCCATCGTCAAGGTGACACGTTATACATATATTTGTATATATTTATGTGTGAGCCAGTTTTCTATCTTAAGCACTCCCCATCATACAGCCATCATTTAGCTGATTTGTGTCCAGCACTTTTAATATTCGCCAATGATTTCGTGCTAAGACGCGTTGCATGATTGTATCGTATATTTTGGATGCTTTATCCATCACCTCGAGAGATCGGCCCAGTTGTGGTCATCAGTGGTAAGAGAGAAATAAACAGTCAGAAAAGGTATGAAGGAACAGTAACGAGAAATGATGGGCTTTTGTTCGAGGTTATCCGCTTCAAAATGTACAAATTATCACTGGAAACATATCCCCTCAGAAATGTAATGTTTTGAAAGAGTATTTTCAGAGGAAATACTAGAGTGGCTCCAACAGCTGTAGGAGTTCGAAATGGGGAGATTGATGATGCGAAATCAATTTGTTTGGCCCTACGAAATGTATAGGTACGCAAACTGTTTTCTCCAAGCTGGGAGTGAAAACTGCATGTAGCGTAAAGCAAGTTAACTGTCGTTCCAACAGTTTTGCTGCGTTCGGTAAGAAGAGAAGTTGCTTTAGAAATAGGTCAGGTTTAAGAGTGATTATAAGTACGAATGATCCTGATATCTTATCGGGTGTTGCAATCAGGTGAATCCAGTCTAAAAGCAGCGAGATCATATTTATATTGATTTCACTGAGCGCGTAAAACAGCAACACGTAAGTAACGGGAGGGCTCTAGGAAAAGGTATGTTTAGTATTGAAGAACGAATATGAGGGAGTTTGCTAGAGAGGAACTTGAGGACAAATTTCTGCTTTGGTAAGCGTAAACTTCATGGTACTTAGGATATTTTGCTCGTCAGAAAATAGATTGTATTTACTGATAAACATGGGGAAGCTAGCAAGGTCAGGAAACGACAAAGCATAAAAGTACCCAGATATTGAGATAATATCCAACTTGCAAGCATTTCGTGCAGGGATTCATTGGTCATGATTGATCACAGTATACCAATCGGTGTTTCAATGTTTAGAAATAAATATATAGCTTGTCGGAACTTTGTCCTTGACTGGATTTCACGTATCTTAGATAGAAGTTTGTTTCATAATACGGTGTATCGGTTAAGAAATATTAGTCCGACAGTCTTGTTCGTGATCCTTTCACGCTTACTTTGTTGTTGTTATTTTGAGTGCGATATATTGAAAACTGCTCGTTCTACCGATGGGTGGAAGGAGTGCATTTTTGGGCAATTCTATCGGAGAGGACGGAACGGTTACTGTGCACTCTTTGCAGCCAAGGTTGATAAAGTTGTAAAGCAATACAACAATCCATATAAGATAGAGTGGTGCAGTAGCTTAGTAGACACTAAGTAAATTATCGTTGTACGCGTTCCAAAGCCATATGGTCACTCAATTAGAATTACAGTAGATGAAGAAGCCGTAATCAAGAAATGCACGCTTTTATTTTATATTTGTTGTAATTGCATCTTTCATGTTGAATATGTTGAACAGAAGCCCAATGTTCCGACGCGCTTGAGGTGCAGTATGTGCAGTGTGTTCGACAAAGTTAAGGATGCTTGAGTAGTGGATGCCTAGGTCACGGATTGTATGGCAGTCAGACAACGGTTTACCATCGATATTATGCGAACCTGGTATGATATCACATCTGCAGGATACCACGTGGTATTTATCAGCAGTGAAGGTTAACCCTTGTTATCGTTACTGTACGCAAAGTGCTTATACTGCCACAATATGTTTGGAGAAAACGTTGCCCTAAAAGACAACACTGTCCCTTGCAAGTACAGCTTTGCTGAAGTTACCGGATCGTGAACAACAACGGAGAAAATAGTCCCTCGTAGTTCAGCGGTTCCAACAAGTGACTCCAAAGATTACGGCGGCTGGTTGCAGTCAAGCACAAGGCTGCATGCAATCAAAGTACTTATCTGACGCTAACTTTTCTTATGTGATGGGTAAGTAGCGAGGTACCGGAGACTGATGGATGCAGACTATGTACACCGCCACCTGCGCGTTACTGACGATTCCTGAATAGATGAAATGACTTTGCAGTGATTCACCGGATATGCAGTTGCCTAACCGAATGTAGTCTGACGAACCTGTATCAACTTTTAATCTAAATTCGGATTTTTACTGCCCTCTGAAAATCCTCACAACACAAGGTGGATTTTAGTGCCACAGGATGATAGCTTCTGAGCAGGGGAAGTTGTACCGCATTGGACGGACCCTGACTTCTGCGCGTTTCAAAATGCATAACAGCTAAAACAAATAGTCAGTGATTCACGGTGACTGCCGCTCGCCCTTCTTGTCTAGGTGGTCTCAGGTAAGGAATCGTAAGTTTAGGTCGCAGGTTCAAATCACACAGGGAATAGGTGGAGTTCACCTTGCGGACCATTCCTGAGAGGAGGAAATGGCAGTGCCGTATAGTTCCGTATGTACAGCACCTGGCTGGTTGGGTAAAGCTGCGCTTCATTCTATCTATCGATGAAACTTTTTCTCCATATTTTTTGTATGTCACTGAAGGTTCCTCTACATCGCGACACAATTGTTATGACACGGCGAGGTGAGATAAGTCATGCGGGGCCAGAAATCCTCCTTCTGTAAACTATTATGGATGGAATGGAACAGTGACATAGCAGCGTTTCTACTTCTCGGCGAATGTATTCAGACCTGTGCAAATCGTAGCAAAGGAAGGATGAATTCAGTATTAATATTGCGTTTACTCCTCGGGAAGTCATGATAATAGCCATGAGTTATAATGTGCTAAGCAGCATGTGGTTTACAAGTCCGTTTGGTGGGTTCACTTAGGGCCATCATGAACGTGATAAGAACATACAGTTTGCACTCCTATTGTCAAAATTTTGACGCTTTTTGTGTGTTCATTTGGTGATATTTAGCTCTCGGCGTTGTTCCACAGCGCACCTAGGTGACGGTCGGAGCGGAAAAATACAGTCGAACCCGCTTTATTGCTCACGATCGGGATATGTCAAAAGTGGGCAATAAAGAGGGGTGGGCTATTAGCCGATTTTGCCATTTTGTCAAAAGGGCAACAGCTAGTGGATTATTGTACATTATGTCACTTGAATTGTAATGTGCTAAGAAGGATGAAGTTATTTTTAACAAATGCCTACAAAAGACATCTATGCAGAAGAGCATGACCTATAATTTAAAACTTATGAGCTCATACACCTTACCCGGATAGCTATAGAAACTAGCGCCACTGTATCTTTTTGGTTGAGAAAACAATGCACCGTTAGTGGTACATTAATTTGAACCGCTACTCCAGGGAATTTTGCACTAATGAAATCCAATTTCAATAAGAAATCTTTGCCTAGCACATGTAAAATCCTTTGCTATACAAGATCAGTCCAACAGTCCGTTGCTTCTAGATGCGACACTAGCTGATTGCTGTTAGTCACAGAGGCATCCTGCACTACATCCTTTGAGCCGCTGCATTATTTCTGTTCTAGTCAGTTCTCTAATATTTTACTGATGATTTCATCTTTAACAGCTGTCAGACCTGAGGTGCATTCCACGTAATTGCCAATAGCGACAAATTCCTCTGTATTGTCTGATCTCGTCCTCAGCGATGACGGCATCATCTGAAAGTGCATCCCATGCCAATGGATTGAAATCCGCATGCCGAAAGCAAGCTTTTATTGTTGCAATGGAGACCTGTCTCAAATTTCTGAAACGAACTGCATTGCTTCGAGCACGGAAATCTTAGAGCTGACATCCGCCGCCGCAGATGATGAGACAGATAACAAGTTGTTTTCGATGTGATAAATAATTCGGTTCAGTACTTCCTTTCTGCAAAGGGTTTTCAAATTCATACTCAATGCTTGGTCTATGGGCTGAAGAATGCTGGTCGTGGTTTCCGTCATAAATCAGCTTTGAATGTTTTCATGCTTTCTACGCTGTGCAATTGGCTAACAGCAATATAATTTTTCGGCAAGTTGGGCCTAAGTCATTGTCCCATCCGAGGACCCACTCGGTGGAAACTTCATTCGTTACCCATGCATTTTGGTTAGCGCTGTAACTTACAGAATGTGTGCCCACATTCAAGCCATTAAAACGTCGTGGTTTCTTGCATTTTCCAACCGAAACCAGTTTTCTTTTATCCCTGTCTGAATTATTCGTGCAGCACAAAGGTGTGCTCCTATCCATGTCTGTTTTCGATGCGCCAAGCTTGTCGGCAGAAAAATACAAAGAGCCGTCTGGAGTTGCTCAGTAAATAGGCCTGTTTATTCTACATTGTACACGTTGTCATAATTAAATGCACTTTAAAGTTCAGGCACTCGATCTTTGAGCCAATTTGCACATAATGCTCTGTCCGCGGAACTCTTCTCGCCTTGCACACGTTTATACACAAGTTGCTTTCTATTCGTCCATATTTGCAACTATCTTTTTGTGGCAGCAAATGTTTGTCCAAGTCTTTCCCCGGATTCTCTTTTTCTTTTTCATCAGAGGCGGGCCTGTAAATGTTGAGTTGTGCTCACGAACCCATATTGTCCAGTCTTTCAATGCAGTTTCAATTTTCTTATGCTTTCCACATCGCTTCCATTTCTGAGAGTTTGCAGTGCCCTGCGATGAATTCTGCCTGAGTTTCTTTTCGTTGGCAGTCAATCTGACTTGGGTACGACGAGAAATGTGTAAAGTACGGGACAACTTATCTTGCGAGATTCTTGGTGAATTACTTTTAATTTCGTCTAGAACGTCCAACTTTTCTGGTAAGCACAAATCATTTCCGTTACTGGCCAAACATGTGTGTAATTAACAGAATACTGACAATTGTTGAGCGGAAAGAGTACCCGACTTTTCTCACTTCTCGAGTTTTGACTAGAGCCGAGGGCTTGATCACAGCCGGCTGTACATTTAGCTTGCTCGCGTATAGGTAACCTTTTCTGATCTGTCAATAACGTCGCTGACATCTTTGTTGTTCTTGAATCGATCGGACTACCTATCTTTGGGGTAATCGTAATAAAAGATGGTCGGAGCAAGGGCGGAAAATTAATAAAGCGACAAGGCCCACGCATCTGGGCGCTTAAGCGGTGGGACGACCCTGGCAATGGGCAAATAAACGCTGAAAATGTAGCATATTTATGAGAAAAGAATTTGTAGTGTAATTGCTGGTCAATAAACCGGGGTTGGTTATAAACCGGGTAGGCAATAAATTGGGTTCGACTGTAATTCTAATTGGCAAAAATTAGGTCCGTATTTATGTTATGCAATGGATTTCAAATATGAATTAATTTGTTGCAGAAACGTTGGGTCCGGTCAGTTCATTCTGAGTAAAGCATATGATAAGATGAAAAACATTTCCGCGTCCTATCAAGCAAATGTGCAACTCCGACAGTTTCAGATAATTGTCTCAGGTCGGTGTCACTGCACACATGATGTGGACTGTGCAGGAACAGGTAAGTCAACAGTAGATCATTGCACATTCTATTAAACGGTTCACTGAAAACCATTGCCTTTCGACCTTTGGTGGTATTGGGATTGCGCGTTTTATTGACATACTCGGAATCCCAATCTTGAGGTTATTGCAGGACAGTGAGTTTGTGTTCGAAACTGCGTAATCGACATGAGATCGAGCATAACTACTGTGTTTGTGGGAAAATAGCTAAATAGAGACGTATGCATCATCCGTAGCTCTAAACTTCACTCATGTTTCAATACCGCCAGTGGCTTAAGAACGCCTGAACTTACCCATTGGTAAAGCCATTGGAATAAGTATTACCAGGGCCTCATCCACCCTCCAAAATTAAAATAATATTAGCACTATGTCGGCACAAGTGATGCTTCGGACTTAGTCTCTGCTCAGGACCTCCGAAATCTTATGGCTTGTCATTACAAGTGAACATAAAATAAAGAAAGAAAGTGCACCAGTATTTAAATAGCCTCCGTTACTTTTAGGCAGACAATCGGGGAAATCAAATGAAACATAGGCTGAACACATGGCCATTAGTAGACCACATTGTGTACAATTAATAATCTGCACAAACGTTACAGAAAGGTAAAACTCCTTAACAGGAAAGTAATTAGATCATGTGAACCAATGGAACTTCCTATGTGATATTTGATTGATGTGCCTAAGTCCGCGAACTTGATGCGCTTTACGGGTCACCCAAACGCAACGAATTACGGTGAACCGAGTCTTTCTCGAGCTGTATTAACATCCGCTGATGAATCGGTAGCAGTTCTGTTATCGACAGCTTGCCTCCGGAATGCACCACGTTCTATCTGAATCCTCCTGGATATTCAGTGGAGCGGGGGAAAACAGGCGACCCACAACTTTGAATAATTCCAGTAGGAATCCGTTGCCAGCATCATCTTTGTGCATGATGTTCCAGAGACTTGGCTTGTGCGAAACGACCGTTCATGACAAGTAGCAGTGACGCTACATTCGTGAGATTCTAGCCTTGGAAAACGTTATAGCGCAATCGATCAGGGGGCTATACAGATCCCGAACTTACCATGAATAGGGCCCAATGATATGAAGGCACTCCTTCAATCCAGACAGATCTTACCAAGGCTATTGGATTGCAGCCACGCAGGTAACGACGGAATACCATCTGAGATCCGGAGAAAAGCGGTGTTCCCTTAGCAAACACACAATAGCAGCAACTTAATCAAACCACTTCTCTACAACTGTTCGCATAACATCAGTCACCTAGCCCATGGAACTGGCGAACACACCATATACGTGACATACAATATGAAGAACAAGGAAGTGGTAGCGGAATCCTTGCATCTGATACAAATGTGTTTGTCGCCGCGCCACCCAAAATACGATTAATGACCGACTTTTCACCGGTAGGCGCAACAATAATAATAGGTACTTTCCTCATCAAGTGAGCAGTTGCGTCCATATTTGGCACAGATCACAGATATGTACAGATAATACCATGCTGCTGCATGGGCGAAATGAAGCAGTGTCCTTATATTTCTCCATGCTTCTGATAATTTGCATGTCTTAAATGTTTGTGTTGTACTCGAAAGTGAAAGATACGGGTGCATTTTGAGTATATTGTAAACACCGAGTTCTACTTACATTACGTCAAGTTCTGATATTTCACATATCAGTAGTTGTCTGAATGTTCGTTAAGTAGGTCGGCCGTGATCCACATGGAGAAAAGGTCATTATCGTCTCTGGGTCGGGATGGCTTCCAACCTTACTACAAAATGATTGAACATTCTTAACTGACCTGATTGTGATTGGTAGCCGTTCCACAGAGCAGTATATCTGAATAGAAGAAATCTTCGAGCGCAGATTCTTTCCTGTATCGTGGTATAATCAGAGTGAGGTCCGTTATGTTGGTCTCAAGTGGAACTTTGCTACATGTTCATGAACTAAGCATAGCCGTGGATCAGATTGTACAGCAGTATCAAGTTAGGTTTTGGTCTTTGCGGCCAAAGCGGATCAAGATGGGGTTATTGTTACCACACCCGATAATGCAAGGTAGATTATTTGTCTACTATTTGTTTAGCAAATGACCGATGTGTGGCTTCTATAGCTGTTCTATCAGATTTCCTTAAGTGGTAACATAGTGTGCAACAGTACTCCAGTATGCTACTAGTAGGTCTTTCAAACAGTTCAACTCTGGCTGTGATTGAATACACCTTGTATACACCTTATATATTAATCAAGGATTTATTTGCTCGTGCTGTCTCTTACCCAATTTGCGCAGAAAGAAGTCAGAAGAATATTTGATTCGGAGGTCGACTCTAGACAATTGTACAGAGGCGCTCGTTCTTAAGGGTCGTATGTCGTTCGGATATCAAAAAACCTCGACACAGAATACTTGATTTCTGAGCTAAGAACGTCAAAATCTACCTGTCGCTCCATGCATCAAGGGAAGGACTGTCATCCTGAATGCGTTGAAGTACGTTCCAAAAGCAGACCAGTCGGAAATTGTCGACAATTCTATGTTAGTGGTAAAAAGAAGGGTATGACGCTGGAGGATCAAGATTGCACTACACGTTGTGTGGTTGAATTTCGACACCAATCTTAATGTAATGGACCGTGATTCACATTGAAGTGAACCTTAGTCACTGCGATCACTGGGACCGTACGTAAAACATATGGGAATAGGGTGTTGCCCGCCAGAAAACATTGCACAACCACGACGCGTTTCGATGTAATTTCACACCATCAGGTGGAGACAGCAGGTTTCGAACCCCGACTATTGGAATAGTAGCCGAAACCTTTACCCCTTTGGCTACCGGGTCACGACAGGTAACGCTTCTCACAAGGGTAAATAACTAATTGGAAGGTCAAGTTTGGAGTACGCGCTGCGTGATTGGATTGTGACGCGCAATCTTAATGTAATGGACCGTGATTCACATTGAAGTGAACCTTAGTCACAGCGATCACTGGGTCCGTACTAGAAACATATGGGAATTGGGTGTTGCCCGCCGGAAAACAGTGCTACTTTTAAACTGGTCGCCGGTTCGAAACCTGCTTTTTCCATCTGATGAGATGAAATTATATCGAAACGCGTCGTGGTTGTGCAATGTTTCCAAGGCATGCAACACCCAATTTCCATATGCTTCTAGGACGTACCCAGTGATCGCTATGACTAAGGTTCGCTTTAACGTGAATCATGGTCCATTACATTGAGATTGCGCATTACAATGCAATCCCACCACCTGTACTCCAAACGTGACGCTCCAATTAGTCAGTTACCGTTGTGAGAAGCGTTACCTGCCGTGACCCGGTAGCCAAAGGGGTAGAGGTTTCGGCTACTAGTCCAATAGTCGGGGGTTCGAAACCTGCTGTCTCCACCTGATGAGATGAAATTACATGGAAACGCGTCGTGGTTGTGCAAGGTTGACTCAACTTCGGCTGATGTCTTCAAACGGGCTTCACGTAAACGGCTGTTCACCGGAATTCAATCAACCAACGATGGCTCAGCCATGGAGCTTAGAATCAGACCTACACCAGCTTGACCCGTGAGTGCTGCATCCACGTCTCCGGATGCGTACAACCAATTACGAGAGGATAAGTAGGGTGCAGTTAATGCAACAACCCCATTAGGGTCATTGATCCTAGTTTCGGACACACAACACACATCAATACCCAATGTGTCCGAAGTGCGTGCGACTTCAGCCTTCTGACCTATTTGTCTTTGAGTGTGAACATTGAGTGTCTCTATGAAAACGGGACAGCGTGGACCTTTAACGGACTTTTGCCGATAGGCGTCCGGTAGGTGCTGTGGGATGGTGGCTGCAGATGGTTTTACTCCAGTGACAGTTCGGTTGCTGTCAATTAAGCTGAGAATTATGAAAGGAAGGTTGGTAATGGGGTTTGGGGTGGGAGTAAAAGAAAAATGTGGAAAAGAAAGAAGGGAGGCGCCAGCAGTAGCATATTTTCTTTTATCTGTCGTGCTGTATGCAGCGGATAATGCGACCCTTGATAATCTGCGCTACGGCCAATGCAGGACATAGATAATGTTTGAAGAGAAAGTCCTGCTTGTATGTGGGCTGATATATTGCCAGGGTGCCCAGACCTAGACAGGAGGACGATTAGGGTCCTCATCCAAAGCGTTTGGCTCAAAAGCCTGTCCGCAAGGCAGCGGGGAGGAGGAAATGAATTAATTTTACAGAATTGGACGCCATCCCATTTCAAACCCTCAACCTGGAGGACCAGTAGTCTGAGTTTGTCTGAACTCTAAACATTAAACAATCTGGTAGGAGTAGCTCTCAAGAATCCCGGAGGAACCACCCAGTACGACTCAATGGGTCAAGGAAGTACTCAAACGATCGCACCACGTTAAGGTCCAGTCCCGTTGCGACGGTTTAACAGGACATTAGGCCCTCTTAGTTTGAAAGCTAATGTGAGGATACCATTAGTATTCAGAATGATGATGGGTTGGCCAAAATTAATTCTCTGGTGGAGATTACGATGAACAATATCTTTTCCAGCAACAGCCTTAGTCGTTTTTGCATCCCTATGTGCATTCATAGAGTGAGTCTTCAGGTTCGTGTAGGTGGCAAAGAACGGGCTCAGTGCTTCACAAACAGCAACCCCGTGGTGTCGTGAGTGGTTTTACCCGTGAACTAGTTTAATGATCGAGAAGTAGCAGCTGCTTGTTCTGCGACGCAGAATTGTGTAAAGCTCCTTCGCTGCACAAATCTTTCGTAAGGCCGATTGCTGTTCTTGTGTTCTTCGTACCCACTGGGCGTGCTTGACTACAACAAAATCAGTGTAAATCAGCCCTTTTGTAGCGCGCGATCAGTTTTCTGGGTTGCTGACTGACTGAACGCGCTGTTGCATTTTTTCAGCATGACTGACCCACTTATTTTGTAAAGCAAGGAGGGTTGTGTCTTGCTGAATCTTATGATAGAAGAACTCCACAGCTGTGTGATCATTGCTGGAGAGAAGGAAAACAACCTAATCAGAAGATCAAATTATTTAACTGAAGTGTTTCCAGTTTATCCTTTGGATTGCTTGGTGGGAAGGACAAACTTGTTTTGTGGTCATTTAAATGCTGGAGATGAGGCGTATCATATTACCGTCGCTTCCGGGAAGGTTCTCTAACACGTCTGTTTGAGTGTCGACCATATCCAACGTAAATATCAAATCCAATGTGTTAGACAAGATAGTTGGCTTAGTGACTTCTTATGTCTAACCAACAACTGTGACAGAGGAAAGAAATGTTGTGTTTATAGACGAGAATGTCTTAGAAGGCTAACGTATCCTTGGAAAGTCAAAGGCACCAACAGTTTTCTTTTGTCTGCGTGACATCTCAGATGTAAATTCAGAAGCTAAAGTGATACGGGCAACTTCGATGATTGATGAATTCGCGGGTTGTATAAACATCCAAGTCAAATGTAAATGAGACATCCAAGAGGGAGAATCAGAGATGTTGGGATATTTACTAGCTATGTTTGTATAAGGAGTTGTGCTGTAAAGGTATGATGTAAGTATATCACGCATTCTCCGCCTTTTAGTTTACAGCGGTCCTTTCGCAAAAGATGATAATTATGAATTTTATAGTTGAATGTATTGGCGCAACACGACGTTTCGGTAATACCATCATTTACAATTCGTTAACTTGTGGGAGCACGTCTAAGAAATATAGCTTTTTTGTTCAATAGAGCTGGCATTAATCAAATTGCTGTATTATGAAGGACGAGATCTACGTTCTTCACGTTACTGTTTTCCGAGTATCTGACACCGGGCATTATTAGTGTATTCGCTATGTGTGGGAGCAGGGGGATCAAATCTAGTACTAGTAATCGTGTGGGAAGTGGTGATGTGTTATTTGTGAAAGCAGGTGGAGCTGGGGAAAAGCATGGATTGGAGGTGTTAAGTCTACATGGCTGTTGAGTTGGCACTGAGCTAATCGGATCATTTGTAGAAATTACAGTAACAATTGGAGCATATAGTCGGTTTCTGCCATGTATGTTTGGAGTGGGAATGGTTGCGCTTCCATTTCCAGATGTTCTAAAATAATCACAGAGAGAGGATCACGTGGAAGAAGCATGTGTATGAGATGGGATAGAAAATGGTAGTACTCGCTTGGAAAATTTCTTTCTATTGTCACTGCCTCGTCAATGATCATGGCTTGAAAAGGAATGATAGCTATGAGTGTTCAATAGACATTTGCTCATGGTTTTAATCGGTTTTGGCACATTGCTTCGTATTTTGGTTGTAGACATGCGAGTTATGAGACTCAAGACTTGCGGCCGTGCTTTTCATGGTCTTGTGACTTTGTTAATACTGGCTCCTAAAGGGTTCAACCTGTCGGTGCATGATAGTAGGTGATCTACAACACTGAATTGCTTGCCCTTGCGGATCTTATGGACATTGAGTTCCGTTTGTGACACTGCCATCCGGCCCAAGACAAGCATATTGTCCCAATGCGTAGGGCCTATTCCATTTCAAGTGTTCATTGAGTTCAAATTGACTAACTTACCGGTGTTAAGGGCAGGGTATTTTGTTTTTCCAGTTGTTGTGTTAGTGACTTAGTAATGTTATCAAGAACAATGGGGCTTGAAGCATGTGCAAAGTGAACCGTAGTAATCCAATTCGACTCGCCTAGCTACCTCACTAAACACACCGTTGTTGGACTTTTTCTGAGAATTATCGGCACAACTGACCTTTTCTTCTGGTGTTGGTGATGAAAGACCTCAACTAGATCTTTGTAGACTCTTGCTATCAGGCTCAATCAGTATCTCGTTGAACTGGGTACTTTAGCTTATGTTGAGTTGACTGCTCATAGTTCGGTTGGCAGTTTCTTCACTTGAGAACTTGAAAATGATCACGGCGGTAGTTCTTTAGATTTTTCCTTTTTCTTATTTGGCCTGGTCAACCGATCGTCTTGTCGCAGATCCACAGGATTTCAGATTTTACCTTGCCCATACTGATTATGTCTGGAATGTTAAAAGCAATGGCATTTAGCAATCTAACTACGAGCTCAGTCATGCCTGGTAGGACAGACGCGATTAATTATTCTGCTTTTTCCACTTAAACCGGATCGGGCTTTTTGGTGGGCTACTTGGTATTCTAACGACGTTAAATGATTTTTAAATGCCTCAAGGTTGACTTCTAAGTTTTGCATCTCTGTGTTGCTATTCGAGGGAGTTGAACTTACCAGTGAGTTCTGAAATAAGACCAAATTTGGAGTAGGGAATACTTATGGTTCTTCAGCCGCCTTACTTTTTATTAACCTTTTCCGAGTGGTGTAAGAAACGCTGCTTTTTTCTTGTGGAATAATACTAGACTATGTTTTGGCACATGGTAATCTAGAGATAGCAACTTGTCAATGCTGCCCCAGACTGTAGGCTAAGATCAGAGAAAGTTTCCTCTATGTACACCAACGTACGAAATCTCCCAAACAAGCCCGCTAAACTGCGGCTACATCAAATCTTATACCTCTGGGATCACATCTTCGTAACCGCAACCTTGCTGCACTCAGCAGTTACGGACGCCAAAGTCGGGATATATAGCATGTCTCTTTTACGAAAAGACCGCCCCAATAAGTGAGGTGGGGCTATTGCGTACTACAGCAGTGACTTGCGGTGCGAACCAGTGAACCGCCTGGAAAAGCTGATCATGACTCACTCCGGTGCTGTCCGTTACTGAGACGCAACCATACGTGTATCGTGACAGTTTATATTGTCCCCCAATATCCACTTCAAAGATGGACTACCGCATGACATAAGCTTTAGGGAGGGTCCTGCGGAAACGATACAGCCATTTCCTCATCTCAGATGACTTCCTAATTCACCATCTGGAGGTTCCGGCACTTCCAGTTAGCAGCACAAGGCGACCTACATGAGTTTATTGCGAGCATTATGATCTTCAGCCATGTCAGTATGCCAACCCGATTTAAAGCGGGAAATAAATCACCGGTGCTTGAGTTAGTGCTCAAGGACCAAAAGCACATGATCGAGAAGCCAACGGTGCAAAGTCTTCTGATTTGAATGATTGGTAAAAACAATGCAATCATTTGTGCTATGCGGAACACCCAGAGGAACATACAGCCTTGTTTCGCATATTCACACACCAAGACACACTAACCGAACTGGTTGGAGAAGCGCTCTGGGAACTTTCCGATGGCAGTTCCGTCGATACTGCCTGGATGAAGTTTGCAGGCAAGTTCAGTGTTCTTCTGTCATCTGCATCGGAAAACAGGCCTCTTTGTTTGTAACAGCACCACCGTTCATTCTGAGCAGAATCCTAAAGCCCATAGAGTGTAAAGATGCGGCGTGGCTTGCGCACAGAGCAAACTATAGTCCTGACAACTGGAGAAACTATGTAGTGCAGTCTAATCACTGTACCACACTTGTTCATGAGGACAAATAAGTACATTAACAGTGCGTACCTTAAATGCGTTGTGTTAACAACGAGGTTCTGTGTACACATGTAAACATCCTCCGGAATATGAAGCACGATGTTCCCCCACTCATATCAGTAAACCGAGGTGTTCAAACTGTCGAAGATGCTGCCAAGGTTCTACGGCCCCACCATGTTGCAGTATTCCGACGCGCAACCAGCATATGTTACATATCTATCCTATTCACCCGGACACTATAATTATTCACGTTATTTTTAGTTCAGCGATTGTTTTGTAATAGCTGGTGCCGACGAGCACCTATAGTTCCACCAGGACTGAAAACATTCATCCGAAAGCATTGCATGTAGCAGCTGTGCGGTTAGACTAGCCATTAATCCGTTTTTCAAGATGCTTGTATGAACAGCAAGTTGCTAATGTGTAGAAGCAGGGTATCATTATCCCGATTTTCAAAAGTGATAGCTAGTTGCTGCGGTGTTTGCCCAGCTGGACAGTAAGCTTGTAAACGTTTTGTCACCAATGCAGATGACATCACCAGTGCGACGGAGTGCGCAGTTTCGTAGCAGAAACTAGTGGGAGGCAAATCCGGGTACGGACTTTGCCAAGCAATTCTCCATTCCTCATATAGCTTTTTAGAAACAGCAACTTAATAATGAACAAGGAATTTATATCGGTTAAGAAGCATTGCTTTAGATGGTTCGTTCGGTGGTTTCGCGGGGTTATTGAAAATAAAAAAGCACTAGGCTATTTACGTTTAAACAAGGGAGTTTCGTTTGTCTCGCTGTGCAGTTTCACAGCACAAACATGTAACAGCAATCAAATCCAAAGTATCTTCCAGACGTGCGATGGAGATATTGTACTAGGTATCAAATCGTAGGTGAGTAAGTGAGTCATCCAAACATCACTTATGTAGGTTATGATGCTGCAGTAATGACCGATTCTGGAAGAGCATAACGCGGATGACACACGCGGACGGAAAAGAAATTCCTGCGGCAATCCTGGCGGCTATACTTTTCTGCCAGTTTTAGTGAGTGAGCTCTCAAGTCGATACAGAGTACTGATCTTTTATCAAGTACGAAGTATCATACATATCAAATCAACTGGACAGCCAGCTCAAATCAAATAGCGTGATAATGTATACACAGCAGATGCAGGCTGATTTAAGAGCTGACTGCTGTTGACAACTAAATTGGTAGAAACTAGGTCATAAAATACTAGTGAAACATGCAGTCGGAAAGCTTCGGGTGTTCATCGAAGTTACACTCTAACGCCTATCAATCAATGTACTCAAGATAGGGAATTTTAGTAAATAATTTGATGTTTTTCTGAAAGCTTCTAGGCCACATTGTCCTTCACATAAGCGGAGAAGCTGTAAGGACTGTTTCGCCCTATAGCAGAGATATGTCGGACTTAGATTGTAATTCACGTTACCCTGCCGCTGTCCTCCATGGCTTGGTGGGACACACTGCTTTTACTCAGGATTTTGGATCATGGTAGAGCCGATGGATGCGCACTGCGGATGAGTCCTGCTAGGACCAAACAGTCATCTAGTGCTTCTCCGGGTAAGTGGAGGACTACCTGATTTAGAATCTGCGAGCGAAAACATTCGACTACCATTAGCTCTCACATCGATGCATCCGAGTAATCAAAAATGAAAAAATTCGATCGAAAACTCAGCAAAACGCTTGACCGGATTCTCATAACATTCCTGACTCTGGTGACTTGGGGATGAAGCACGATGACATGTTGTTCATCACAAACTAGATTGCGCGCTTGGACGAAAATGCAGTGAAGAAATGTTTGTGTATAGGTATATGAAATCTAAACGAGAGGCTACGCATCGCACTTCGACCATTAAATAAAAAATGGCACGTTTGTCTACGGTGTAAGACGAACTACTTGATCTGATCATTATGTACAACATAACTGGATATAAAGAAACGATTTTCGAGGATAACAAAGTAATTCGCGAAGTTCTGCGGTGCTATATTGATTAAAATTAACAAAGATAAGAAAAGGATGGCGGAATAATTAATGTGGGTATAGCCAGGAGTTCAATTAAACTAATCCAGCCATCCACAGAACCGCCTCTTGAGGGACCTGTTTCCATACGACGCATTCCCTCGAGAAGTTTCACATACACTTCCACGTTTCATCCGGCCATGTGCCAATGTGGATTAAAAAGAAAAAATGCCGTCATCAGGTGGATTCATGTTTTTGGCCGTCGTTGTACGCACTATGTCGTTAATATGCAGATTTGCTTTATTCATGACCGCTGTTAAAAGCAAACTAGGAAGCTATTGGGCCAATTTTGATAAAGATCAACTGGGCAAACAGCGTATTAACTCGTCTTTGGGGCTTCTATAATGGGTGTGAAGATACGCCCTTCAGTCATACAGCTATTTCCAACACCAGACTCATTTGAATCCAGCATCTATATCTTTTTCTCGCCGTTGGGTCAGTGGCAGTTCATGTTGCGTGGGTACCAGTAATTAACTTGGAAACTGCAATCCATCACCACAGGAGATTGGCCCTGTCATGACCAACCATGGAGAGGAAAGAAAAACAATGAAATCGAGTAAAAACTACAACGCGTAAAGGTTAGATACTTATCTTAGGTACGTATCGCCTATTTCAGCTTGTACAAGCAATTAAAGAGAACAAATAACCAATCACAAGGTTTACAAACAGTGTACTTCCTAGAAGCTTCACCGCTAGTACCCTCAGGTGAAGCCAGTCGGGAAGCAGAGAAACTAAAATCGATGCGGACGGCGTGGAGTACAGGAAACTTCAGCGTGTACCTGAGTTGTGGTTTGAAAGAAAGTGTAGAAGGTGCTTAGTAGTGTAGAGGGAATGCAAAGAAATGAGCGAAAAACTAAGACAACGTTCGCATTGATAAAGCTTAGTTGTAAAGTTACGCGCAATATTTTTCTTATTGGAAAATAACTTAAAACCACTGCTAACCGTGTGGTACTCATCGAATCGGGTGAAAAACACTAAAACCGAACATTTAAATCATATCCATCTTCTTCCAATTTCAAAGGAGGTTCAATTTCCATATTCGGTCTAAGGATATTAATAGCCGTTTCAGCTTTGAAAAATGAATGCAGTGTTTTTTGAAAGTTTATCCCTAATTTATTTTCATATTTCTCAGTTGGAAGCCTATTCTATATATAGTGCGGAGTATTGGTTAAGGGAAACCTAGTCCAACCGCCTAATTCTTGATTTATTCATTATTGCTTTGCCGTTATTGTTGGTGTCGTTTATGGTGCCATACATTCCAGCTTCATATTGTTGCAGTGTTTGATATGATTAACGTATTTTTCTGATTGGGGTAACAAAAAGGAGGATGAAGTTAAGTTCCATCAGGCGCAGCCATCATGGATCAAGTTTTATGGCAATGCATCGATCCATCTAAGATAACGTAGAGGAATAGCCCTCGAGACACTTTGCGTATGACCGCTGCACTCGAGCTAATGTTATAGGATCACTCTGTCTGGAAACGCAACTGATTAAGGATCCAGAATTTAGTAATGGATGCCTTGGTATTTTGTACTTGGCGTTAATTTACTTTTTATCGTGAATATTTTGAACAGAAGCCCGATGATGCGACGAGCTTGAGCTGCAGTGTGTCCGTTGTGCTCAGTGAATTTAAGGGTGTTCGAGTAGTGTGTTCCAAGTTCACGAATGGTATGGTAATGCGACAGTGGCTTGGCGTCCGTAGTAGGAGAACCCGGTGTAATTTCACAGATGTAGGGTACCATTGGCATTTGTGAACGGAGAATGACATCTTACAATTAGAACACCATGAATCGAGTGCATGTTAGTCACCTTGAATTGCGCTGAGAATCTAACAGACCCCAACGGGGTTTAAAGTGGAAATAATCTTTTTATCATCAGCAAATAGTAAAAGTTTACCAATAATAGCGACGGCAAAAATGTCACTCAAATATAGTAGGAAAAGTAAGGGGCTCAGGAAACTGCATTGTATCAAGCCACTAATGATTGGCGTAGGTGTGTTTATGTCACTTTAAATCTGGACATCCTGGGTTCTGTTCGTGAGATAATCATCAAACCACACCAAAAATGATTTGCCAATGCTATGTTCACTTATTTTGGATAAGCGATAGGTATGCGGAACACGATCAAACGCTTTTTCCACATCAAGGTAGACGATTATAACTGAGGAACCGCAGTCAAACGAACTAATCAGAAGACTGAAAAGGCCGATCGGACAGGTTATACAGCGTCGCAAGCTTAGGAATCCGCGTTTTGAGGTGTTGATGAGGTTTTGTATATCCAAAAGGTCAAGCGTTTGACTTTATGCGATATTCCAACATCTTAGGATAAAATTATGGCTTATTGTGAAGTAGTTGCCCATTTCATACACGCAGTCTGATTTTTAACGAGTTGTAACCACGACATTTTGCCACTGTGATGACACGAAACCGATTTGCATAAATATGGAAAAATACACAAGTAGTCTGGGGAAGTCTGAGTACTCCTTTTTATCATGGTTGGCGGTGAATTATTAAGTTCAACATACCAAAACACTTTAGTGGGGGAAATAAGGCTGTTAATGTTACGGGGGTCGAATTCTACTGTGCAGTAAGCAGAGGTAGAATTTGCGCAGGAAGCTAGTATCGGTTCTAGGCGTAGAGTTAAAGTATCTGTAAACGGCGTTACTTGTATGAGTTGTGTCGCTTGTTATTCGGTTGCCTCAAAGCAAAATGTAGGGGTTTGAGATCAACCGGTTGGCATAGTTTGTGGGCAATGTTTCGCTTTTGACCTAAGGACTTCGGCAGGCCGAGTGAACCAGTCGATGCTTCGTGTGGCGCTTATAGCGAACTGGGAAGCAACTCGCGACAAATGGGATGTGGCAGGTCTATCGCGTTACAGATCTACGCGTCACTTCAAATAGGTCTTGTTACAAAGTCACGCACGCATAAGCCGTGTTAACGATGGGTGCGAAGATGCTGTAATGTTACAGACTATCAGGAAGTAGGTAGACTATGACAGGCTTTACAACAAAGCTTCGGATTTTAACTCAACGCAAAGGTGGGCTTCAAAAGAAAGACAACCCTGTATACATCATTAAACGATTACAGCACGTGGCAAGGTCACCGGTCCAACTAGCAGCAGATGTTGTAACATCCTTAATAGTTCATGTAGAGCATTGAGTGATACAGAGCGTAGATTACCGGAGAAGAATTTACAATTACTATCAATAAATCCATGATAAGAGCCGAAAAAGTTATTCTTTGTGTTGAGCCTGCTCTAACGCACTTTCCCGCTTCAACGGCTGAGCGTATATGTGCGGGACTTGTAAACATTATCAAATTTCATTAGCCCAGAGAGCCTAATTTGGCGCCATAGGAACGTATCGCAGTAAATGCTCTAAAAGAAAATCCAAATATTGTTTTCACAAATACCTATATAGCATGATCACAGTGGTACTGAATAAAACGGATTATTCAGGAAAAATGAAGCAGCACCTAGTGCCGGGAACATTTTAGATTATCGACCTTAAGACTTTCATGTCAGTATAGTGTAAGAATACAACAGAGGTTGGTAATTACGTAAGGAACGTAAAGGCGCATTTAGGACGGGAAAATAGTAAAACATTCACCCGAAATCAACCCTTCCACCTACAGTGTATGGTCTACCGAAGATACATAAGCCTGCTGTATCCATTCTACCCACTGTAAATGGCATAGCTTCACCAACGCATGAAATATGCAGATATTTGGCTAACATATTGTATCCGTTGAAAGGGGAAGGGATATGTTCGTAAAGTACTCATGACTTCGCGCGAATGGTGTCGAGTCTTATGATTGAGACTGATGAAAGGATGGTCGCTTTCCACGTCAGCTCGCTTTTCACCAGCCCGCCAATATGCGACGCTTTGGGGATAGCGAAGCACCGTTTAACTGGGGACAATAACTTGTGAGCGTGGACGAAGCGTATGGCAGATCAAATAACGGAGGGAATAACATGTGCCTTAACCTCTCTTACTTCAGCTTCCAATCTAGATTATGCACTCATAAAAAGTGATTTGCCATGGAACCGCCACTGTGAATTCCTACTTCACCGACGTAACTGACACTGTGCGATCCTGATTTCTTCCTGGAACTGTTAAGATTTATTTACAAGTGGTACATTTTGTTCACATTTGTAATCACGATGAGTAAACAGATTACTTCCGTTGATCACATTCAGAAGCTGAATTAACTACACTGCTTGTTTTATCATTTTCTCTTGATCTTTATTACATGACCTTTCATTATTTGCTGACAAGGATGTGCCTAACTCAGACATCCGAAGACTTCGTTTTAATGTATTACTTAATACTTTATCGCATGAACGCGGACTGTCCGAAGTAAGCAAGTGGAATTAGATCTGTAACTTATTCCAAGCACGTTCACCTATTCGTAAGTTATACGTTTCCATTTACTTCATTATAATTTAAGTAGAACCACGGTTGCTTCAGTACAATTTCTTCTGCCCACCACCCACCATTCTCACAGCCCATACCATGGTATAGGTAGGTGTCGTCAACTCGCATTTAAACAACCAATTCAGCAGTAACATGTTGAATAATTATGACTCGCTCTCAGATGGATGAATCTGGCACGCGTTCGTTTTCACTGCGTTCGCAGGATGCAGACGCTAATATATGTATGTCCACCGTTGATCAGCTCTCTGCCGCATTGCTTAGAATTACAGCATGATAAATTCGGTTGAAAGCTTTTACTTCTAAAGATGCAGTAAAGCTACCTTCAGGAGCCGTTAAGCTAGATGGTCGATCCAACATAAGGCACCGGAATTTTAAACGCCTGATGGTTTTGATGAAGACAACATAGCAATAGGCGATGTGCACATGGATATAGTGCCCTGGGATACATGCTGGCCGAAAGCGCGGTTTTTCTGGGTCGAGTCCTGCCCGATATTTTTCCTGGAAGCGCCTCGGGTGCAACAGAAGCTCTTTCTGACTTGCCGAAGAGAGAGATGGGCCGCTTTAACGGTGGCTCGGTGCAGTACTGGCTATTTATGCGTGGTTTTCAAGTAAATGTCATGGGTATTACCCATAATACTGGGATCAGACTCTTTTACCTGCTCAATTATGCTGAAGGCCAGGCTCGGGAAGTGATCGAGAGTTGCGTCACATTGGAAGCAGAATAAGGTTTTCGTGATGCCATGGAGACGCCAAAACCTACACTCGGCCGCCCTTATCTTATAGCCGAGGCTTACATCGACAACTTATTCAAGGGACATCAAAACAGACAAACAATTCTAAAGCGCTGCATAGGTTGGCTAAGCAGGTGAAAATTTGCTTGACTACGCTATAACAGTTAAACTACGAGGCCGACATGAATGCGACTGTGACGGTGTCTTCGGTGATTAGGCGGTTGTCTTATCCTCTGCAGCTCGATTGGTGTAAAATGCCACAAGCGTCCTGCGCACTTACGGATAACCAGCCCTCAGAGACTTGTACCAATTTGGGTGTGATGTCGCAGAAACCGCGGTACTGCAGGTTATACATTGGAATGAGAGCTTTAGAAAATCTGAAGGGTCAGATAAGACAGAAAGACAACAAAAGCGTGGTAATCATATAACCGCTTTGGTAACTGGAGCAATAGTACGGCAGACCCAGAGACTCGCACCATTATGTGTAACATGCACAGCACATCATTACTTCAATCCTCGATTCCAAACTATGGACAGTACTGAGCGCTTGCTGGTCGTTTCTTTTATAAGTTTACGTGAATTGTGCCTCAGAACCAACCACACATCTGCAAATTGTAGATCCCGATACACTTGAGGAATCAACGGTTGCCAGTTGTAACATCAGCCTTTGTTACATGAAGCTAAGTTGAAGAAACTGACCTCACCAAGGGTAGTGGTCAACGAAACAACTGTGTCTCGAGGCGGAGTGGCTCTAGGAGTTATTATAGTTGCATTGTGTGGGATGAACAAGACATTGGTGACCAATGATTTAGTTGCCCCCGGATCCGATTCCTCACTTGTTAACGAACAGCTACTAGGGATAATTAATTTACCTACTAGTCCGACAGTTGTGTAGTTAGCAACGGTCCCCGGTGACTCATGGGTGGGCACGCAGGTGATACAACAAGAGCTGCAACACTTGGACGGGGGTAAATCTCTGTGCGTAGATCAGAGGTAGTCCGACAAAAGAATGCTTAATATAGGAAGAATAATACCGGGGCCAGAACGATTACATACTTAGGAGCATTTAAACGACCTGTACTTCTACAGTTGTGATCGAGGTGTCGGAGTATTAATTGGTACGGATGTCCCGGAAGCCCATTAAATACTTGAGCGTCGATACGGAAGGTCCTCGGACCCTTTTGCTATACGAAGTTCATTGGGTTGGGTCCTGCTATGGCCAGCTGGAAGATCAGACGCAACGAACATTTGTATCAACACTATTAACGGAGAGTACAGATTGACCATTCTTGAGAGAATGTACGAGTTGGACTTTGATGTCATGTAGTTTGAGATCCTGAATGTCTGTCGCGGATAAGCGTGCTCTAGAGCAATTGGAGTCGTCTGTTGTCAAATGCGGATCGCATTAATAATGCAGATTACCATGGAAAGTTGGATGCTCAAATCGACCTAACAACTATCCAGTGGCTTAACAAAGTTTGATGTCCTTGCGCAGAAATCTCACTGGCAACCCAGAACTATATCAGAAGTACACTGCCGCGGTCAAAGGGTACACTTAAACGTGTTTGCAGACATGAATAACACCGAACCATTTGGTAATAAGAACGGCGCTTGGTATATGCCTTCTCACGCACTAACGCACCCAAATAAACTGGTAAATTTCGCGTCGTTTTCGATTGTGTTACACATTTCAAGGTGCTTCCTTAAACCAAACATTCTTGCAAGGGCAGGACCTGGCGAACAGTTAGTCGACGTTTTGCTAAGGTTCAGAATGGTCACGGTGGCAGTGGTTGCAGATATTGAAATTATGTTTCACCAGGTAATGGTAACCCAAAGGATAAAGACTACATAAGAATTCTATGATGGCCGAAGGGTCTATTAAAGGCAACACCTAAAGTGTTCCGTAAGACGGTCCATCCATTCGGTGGAACCTCGCCATCATGTTGCGCATCAGCCGCACTTAGAAGAACAATTGAATACCGCAGGACCGAGTATCCCGAGTGGACACTGGCCCTGATCCAGCGATGTTTTTACCTTGACGATTTCCTGTTTAGCTGTTGTAACCGGGAAGAAGCTCGCCGTCTTATTACAAACTTGGAAGCAATTGCATCCAAGGGTAGATTCTGCTTAAGAAAATGGAAGTGTAACGACTGCCAAATCTGAACGGAATCACAAGGAATCCAGCATCAAACGAATCAGTTCAATTAACTTTTGCAATCCGAGAACGTACAATCCACACCGGGATTGAAGTGGAATTTGGTACATGATTGCATAAAATTTGGGCAAACAAACCTCTAAGGGAACTACACTCAAAGATCGATTTTATCTTTTTTTCCTTCGATTTATGACCCATACGGCTTAGTAGCCACAGTAGTGTTCCTTGCTAAGCAACTATTACATCATCATCATCATCATCATCAGCTGTACATCAGCTATTTGAACAGATGGTTTCCTGCCTTACAACTATGATAACCTATAGAATAAAGAATATTAATTAGAGCTTAGAGGGACTTACTTGAAAACCTTAATGCCCCAACCAAGCATTCAGGATCAAGGCGCCTACATCTTGTGTAGACAACATGTCGTCACAAACACCTGGCTATCGTGCAATGAGAAGGTGGCATCGGCGAGACAGCTTCCTTGCGGATGTCAGTGCCCCGCGTCATAATCAGCCATTACCCCGCAGATAACTCAGCACCAAACATACTTTAAACAGGCAATCCGATTAGGAGAAGGCAGCAGACGCGCCACTGGTGTTGGTTGCGAGCAATGTCCTGTAAAGTCTCCAGCCAAACACAAGGCGAGTCACGTGGACTCCAGCCAGGAAGGCGAGATTGACCAACCGAACCCAGTTTGGTTGTCAGTGCGTTCATTTCCCGCTGCCAATTCAACTTCTATCTACTTCGAGCCTTGGGCCACCCTACACCTGGTACACTGAACAAGACCCTCCTAGGTGAGCGGTGACCAGGCATACGTAGTACGTGCCCAAGCCAGCGCAACTTATTCAGTGCTATCTGTTGATCTACGGAGTTAGCATGATTATCACCACCTAGTACCCGCCTCCGCACATCATTGTTGCGGACATGTTGGTGCCATCCGACATTGGAAATGCTTCGCAGACAATGATGAGCAAAGACTTGAACGCACTTTAGATGTTCAGACCGAAGTGGCGAAGTTTCACTACCATGAAGCAGGACGGGCCTCACTGTGGCCTTGTATACACGGTCTTTCAAAAGAATAGAATTTCCCTTCTGTTTCCAAGGATGCCGCAGGTTCAAGAAGGCAGCTCTGTCCTTAGCAATGCATGAACTGACTTCCGTTTCTATGCACCCATCGTTGCTGAGATAGTTGCCAGTGTAAGTGCATTGATCTGTCACCTCCAGTTCCTCGTTAGCAAGCGTCAAGGGGTCATCAAGTGGCTGGTGGTTCTGCAGCAACATTGCAGTTTGAACGTGTGAAATGCGTACCAAATAACGAGACCACTCTGGACAGGCTATGCAGGGTTGATTGGGCCTCCGCAACATCGTCGGAAAGCAAAACGATATCGTGCACATAATCAAGATCAATTAACCTTTCACCAGGCAGCACTTCAACGCCTACATCGTGAGATTCCGCAAGGGAAAACTCCATGATAGAATCCAAGACGAAATTAAACAAAAAGGGGGAAATCGGACAACCCTGACGAACACCACTTGTGGTCGGAAAGCCATCCGATAGACCACCATAGACCCTGATGCGGCCTGTAGTATTCGAGTATAGAGCAAGTAGGATGTTCACATATTTCGTGGGAATACCTTTCCCCGCAAGCATTTCGAACAGAATGGATCGATCGACTTAACCGAACGCACTCTTGAAATCGAGGAACACAGCTATTGTCCGCCAGCGGTATTCGTGACGCTTCTCTCTCACCTGCCGCAAATGAATATATGGTCTATACAGCCACGCCCTGGACGGAAACCGGCCTGCGTTTCTCTAAGTCGAATTCACGTTCCGCAGTAAGGTGACGAACGAGAACCGAGGCCAGTAATTTTCTCACAACTGGCGTTAGGCTAATACCTTTACAGTTATAACAGTCTGTGCGACTGTCCTGCTTTAGTTCACGCCTAATAGCCCGTCTGGTCACAGTGTGCTCAGTGCCAGCCGGGATGTGTCTTCTAGATTCCAACAGGTTCACCGACCTCTTGGATATCCAGTGACTGGTGCGGTGACGATAGATAGTGTCACAAGCAGATGCTGCTGCGTCGTACGTGGCGGCCAAGATCCTATTCCACTGAAGCTCGTTGTCATTAGAGCAAGAGAGCGAAAGTTCAGTACGCATTGCGTTTTGATGGGCGTGCTTGACCGAGGGCTGAGACAATTTCCCAGTTGCCAATCCTGTGAGATCCTTGGTGCACCACCAGGTAAAGTTCATGGAGAAACGACAGAATACCAGGGCATGATCAGAGTCGACGCTGGTATTAGAGAACGGGGGGTAATCTAGGATGGAACCACACCACCTGTAACTTATAGCAATATGATTTATCTGGATCCATCACTGGCCAGCTATCGGAGGACTCCAAGTGGCACTTCGGCGTCTACTGTGTCTAAAAGCAGTGCTACTAAGAAACAACTGGTGCTCCGCACACAGTTGCAGCAAACGCTCACCGTTGTCAATCCGTTCGGAGTTAAGTCCATAATTACCACCCAGCTGAGCTTCAGAAGAGCTCAGACGCCCTACTTGTGCGTTCATATCCCCTGCAAGTACTGTAATATCTAAACTAGTAGCACTGCGTAGTAGCGCGTTCATCTCGTGATAGAATGTGTCTTTGACAGCATTAGAACTACAGTCGGTGGGAGCACAAACGAAAATCACAAACAAATAGCGTTTTGTATTACTTGGTTAATCCACCTTAGCTGATGTTGTCAAACGGGTTGTACATACACTGCTGTGCACCGGAATACAAATAACCAAGAATGGCTCAGCCTTGGAGCTTAGACTGATGCGTACACCAGTTGGACCTGTGAGTGTTGCATCGGCGTCTCCGGATGCGTACCACCAATAACGAGAGACTAAGCCGGGTGCAGTTAATTCATTAACCCCAGTAGGGTCATTGATCCTAGTTTAGGACACACAACACACATCAGTACCCAGTGTATCCAAGGTGCATGCGAGTGCAGCCTGTTGACCTATTGGTCTTTGAGTGTGAACATTGAGCGTCGCAATGAAATCGGGACAGCGTGGCCTTAGAAGGAACTTTTGCCGATAGGCGTCCGATAGGTGCTGTGGGATGGTGGCTGCAGATGGTTCTACTGCAGTGACACTTCGGTTGCTCTCAAGTAAGCTGGGAATTATAAAAGGAAGTATGGTCATGGGGTTTGGGTTGGGAGTAAGAGAAACAGGTGGAAAAGAAAGAAGGGAGACATCAGCAGTAGCATATTTTCTTTTATCTGCCCTGCTGTATGCAGCAGATAAGGCGACCCTTGATAATCTGCGCGACGGCCGACTCAGGATGAAGTTCATGCTTGGAGAAATTGTCGTTGTTGTGTATGTATGGGGGCTTAGATTCTGCCAGGGTGCCCAGACCTAGACAGGAGGACGATTAGGGTCCTCAATCGAAGCCTTTGTCTCAAAAGCCTGTCTGCAACGCAGCGGAGAGGAGGAAATGATTCAGTTTTACAAAAATAGACGCCATACCATTTCAAACCTCTTACGCGTAGGACCAGGAGACTGAGTCTGTCTGACCTTTAACCGTTAATCAACCTGGTAGGAGCAGCTCTCAAGGATCCCAGAGGCACCACCTTGTATAGGTCAATGGGTCAATGAGGTACGCAAACGGTTGCACCACGTTAAGGTCCAGTCTCGTTGCGACGACTAAGCAATTATTGCAATCATTCTACGGAAAGGACTTAGTTTGGATAATCAGGTAGACGTATTAGAACGAGAAGAATGGTATCGTTCCTTGAGAGACGCCCAGCAACTGGAGCGGTTGGGGATTTCCCGGTGTATCGGACCAAAGCCATTCACTGCCGACGATTTACGGCCTCATTGTTTTTCTGGTGCTTCGGAAGATGGGGACGGAGTGGCCATTTACGTTAGGATCGCCAACCGAAGAAATCTCATTTGATCTACCTTCATCATGGGAAATTCGCTTGTTTCAGCGATAAGAGCAGTTTCAATACCACGAGTAGAATTAACAGCGGTGGTACTTGACCTCCGGTGAACCATTAAGGCGGTTCAAGAATTGCAGTTAGTGAGATCACCGACATTTTGGACAGATTCGATGGTGGTACTACAGTTGATTCGTAATACGACCAATAGGTTCACAGCTTTCTTTTCATCAGTTTTCCACCCCAAAGCAGTGGAGGTGCCTCAAAACATTGCTGAACCCTGCAGACATAGCCTGTTGTGGATGGCGAAGGAATGATGAATTCCTGATGACAAAGTGCTTTGGTGGGCCTGGTTTCCTAAGTCTCGAAGAAGTCCATTGGCACGGGGCATCTGAACGTTTGTGCGAAATTCCGCACGAGTGGCTGAAGTAAGCAACTGTCAACCGTACAATATTAACCAACACTTGGCTAAATAGGCTCACAAGTTGCGACAGCTGGGTCAAGATGAAACGACGTGTGGCCATCTTGCTCAGGTTTAAGCGGCATTTGATGAAACACTGGGGAAGATGTCTGAGTTACCCAACTGAGAGTCATTTAACTTTGTCCAAACATAACGAAGTGGAAACGAAAGTAGTGCAAAATGTACACCAACTCTTCTTTGTGGATGTTAAAGTACTGGAAAGGAATCGAGTATAGGAAGCAATTTGAAGGACTGTTTGAAGGACTGCCCATGCTTGCATAGCGGTATGCTACGAGTTGGCGGTAGATTGTATTTTTCATCACTGCCGTATGATGCTAGACATTTTATCTTACTCACCGGCCAATATTTCATGACCAGCCTGATTATTTTAGCTTGTCATGAACGAAATGGACGTGTCGGCGCGTCACACTTTCTTTCCGATTTGCGTCAGCGTTAGTTGATCCTAAGCGGTGTTTCCGAAATTTGCAATGAACCGAATGATTGCCCACTCTGTAAGATATGGAAGGTTTGGCTCTGCGAACAACAGATGGCCCCTTTCATTGAAGACAGTTGCCTAGCATAGAAACCAACCTTTACCGCGGTCAGCGTCGACTATTTCGGGCCATTATTGGTAAAGGAAAAACGAACAACGGGGAAGCGATACGGCTGTATCTTCACGAGTCTCTTAGTTAGAGCCGTACATATCCGACTAACGCACGCTATGTATACAGACTCCTTCTTGTGTGCCATTTTAAGCTTTGCGTCGCGACGTGGAATACTACTGAGAGTATATAGGTATAACGGACAGAATTTCCGGAGAGGTGAAGATAAATTGACAGCTATTATTCGATATTGGAACCAAGAAAAGCTGCACCAAGCTTTGAAGGAAAGGAATTGCGTATTGACCTTCAATCCTACTTATGTGAGCCATCATGGCATTATGTGCAAATTCCTGATCCGAACAAAGCGAGTGTTACTTAGAATGACACCTAGTAAGCAGCTTGTCAATGACGAAATTCTCCTGACAGCGGTGGTTGAGGTGGAAAGAATACTTGACCACAGACACTTGATACACCATCCCGGCCATTTCGACGGATTCGGCATTACATCACCCAGTCAGTTGTTGACTTTAATATCTGACAGGGTCCTGAACCACGAGCAGACACAGCTTACCAACCGACTGGCAAGGCGGTGGCGTCAAATGCAGCAGCTGTCTGCTGCATTTTGAAAAAGATGGTTTTTGTATTAGTTACCGACCCTACAGGTTCGTCAAAAGTGTAATGCGAAGAGGCGCAGCTTAAAGACAGGTGATTTAGTTCTAGTTTCCGATGTGAGCATTCCAAGAGGTCAAGGAGGCGAAAACTGGGCGCGACAGACGGGTTCGGGAATTCCTGATACGTACGAAAAGAGAACGACAAGTCTGCTTACTGGAGGAGACTTTAAATGTGGTGGACACTCAGGAAATGAAACTATACGTAAAGCGCCGGGATATCCGAATTTCTACTTCACCGACGTAACTGACACTGTGCCATCCTGATTCGTTTCTGTAACTGTTAAGATTTACTCACAAGTAGTACATTTTTCCATTTTGCAATCACAATGATTTAACAGATTACTTCCGTTGATCACATTCAAGATCTGAATTAACTGTACTGCCTATTGTACATTTGTTAGCCTTTATTATGTAACCTTTCATTATTTACTGACAAGGATGTGCACAGCTCAGACATCCGAAGACTTCGTTTTAATGCACCACTCATTACGTTATCTAATGAGCGCGGACTGCCCGAAGTGACCATGTGGAATTATAACTGTAGTTAATTACGAGTCCGTTCACCTATTCGTAAGTTATACGTTTCTATTTATTTCATTATAATTTACGTAGGACCACGGTTACTTCAATACAATTTCTTCTGCCCACCACCCATCATTCTCACAGCCCAGACCGTACGTATAGGTAGGTGTTGTCAGCTCGCGTCAAAACAGACAATTCTGCATTAACATACACTATCAGCCATATTTGTAAATTTGTAGATAGAAGACTTTCAGAGCGGAACGCTAACTGACTAATAGCTCACCGAAAATTTGGTGACGGTACGTGGATCACACCTTTGTTATCATAAAAATGAATTCAGAAAGACGAGCTTCTAAACTGCTTGCACACTCTTGCTGTATATCGAAATTTCCCTCTAGAACGGGAGTCTTGCAGTGGCACATTGCCACTCATTCACTGGTTAATTCACAGGATTGTGGATAGACTAAAAACAAAGTCATTGTTAGCCGATGGACACCGACAGTGTATTCCAGTATAATACAAGTCATCTAAAGTATGTGTATACTGGAATCACACCATCTCTATTTCACAGAGCCCAGACCCTGTGCACTGAGAAAGAAAATAGGTAGGCCGCCAGGTAAGAAGCAGTGGAACAATTCCTTGGTTGTGGACACCCGAAACGGTTATATTACACCAGTTGCAGCGCTTTTTAAACCCACACACACGGATAGTTATGGAGTTGATTTGCATACCCGGTTAACATATTTGAGCCAAAGGTGCGTTTGTAGCATAATGTGTAAGAAAACTTATCACAGGGATAACCGCCTTGTGGTGCACAGAATGCGTGAGAACCCACATGCATGTCTTGTAGTCCCACGACTTAGCATTCATCTTTTCAAGTCAATAAGCTTCGCGCTTTGTGCAATACGTGCTTCTCAGTATCCCCGTGAATTAGAGATTGCCTTGGAATGCGGCTTCTCAGTTCACTGCTAATAGAATACTGCCTCGTCAGTGAATATGTTAGAATGAACGCTCATGGTCCCGCCGGAAACAAATTGGGCAGCAGAACCACACTTGTTTCCTGCAACCGCCATGGATAGTGCGATGGAAGAATAGGCTGTGGGGCAGCGAGTATTCTTTAGGCGGCATGGCTTTTAAAATCTCCTCTCACAAAACGTCACATCTCAAATTTGAAAGGCCTAATTGTAAGCAATCTCTGTTTTACTAACGTAGGTTTTTATGCTAGGTAATTTTCAGTCTACAAGACCGTTGACAAAAGCCCTTTTGCCACCAGGTGGGATAATACTAAGCACCCATGGCTGGCTAGGCGAACAACCTCCTCGTGGTGTCAGTCGGGTGGTTCGAGTTTAACCCGTTCCAGCAAATAGTTCGGCGGCAGTGTTCCAGGACGTGGCGGGTTTTCACCTGACAAGCGTCCTCCATATAAAAAGCCACAAATGTCTGCTTGTCAACACTGCGACGTGGTGGATGTGACCCGCCACATACTAAAGTCACTGTCCCGTGAATATCCGGAAAATGTTATCTAAGCTACGGATATTAATCTCCTATGCTCACATTTTCTGACGATTACAAACAGTTAAATATGCTGTGGCACATTCAAAAACACAATCTACGCAGTTACATTCATACATAATTGATTTGGCGGCGTCCGTATCCGGATTTGTCTGTCACTGTGGCCTCCATGGGGACAGTCACAAGACGCCTGCGCCTACAGAGGAACCGTGGGTGGCTTGCGCTGTGCCACTCACAGTTCCACCCACACACCCCATATCCGATGTAAAGCTAAAGGAATAAGACCCGGAGACATGTGAATTAGAGCCATGTTTCATCAGCGGAGCCGGCCCACACTCATTCAACAAGCAGAACAGAAGCATTCCGACCTAATTCAGAAACCATCTACTCCAGACGTACACAGGGCGGTGGATGGACCGTAGCCCGTTCCACACAGGATGGAATCACTCTTTGAGCCCAGCACCGTCATGAGGACTGTGATTCCCGTCCCCACCAACAACGACCAACTGTCTCCTGGAGCCAGTATGAACGAGATAGTGGGTAATAGGTAGACACCTTGTCAACATTCACATCAGGTGCATCCCCACCGGGGAGTTCAAGCAACATCTACTTCTGAAATGCAAGTTTACTCATCACACAGGCAAACGTACCATATACGCTGACTTATTGGCCTGGATTAGTAAATCGAATGGGAGCGTACGCATGGTACTTCTATTCCACCTGCATTAGTGACTTCTCCTGCACCTGAGCAACCACGCAATACGCTAGCGGCAAGTGACGTTGAGAGAAGTTGCGTGCTAATCGCTCACTTATGCACTCGTGGTTTTTTAACTGTGGTTCAGCGACATTTCGTCGCACACCTTCGGATCCATACTCATTCGTCGTGCTTTTTCAAGCTCTACTTTTTGATACCAGTTTCCTGAGTATACTGCAGTGCATCCTACATTTACCCTGATTTCTAACTTCCGGGCAGTGTTTCGCCAACATCCAAGCGCCAAAAGTTGCTTAACTCCAAACATCGGAGAGATTGTTTCGTGCCACTCGATAGACCATTTCAACGGCTATCGAACGAACTGTCATTCGTTCAAATCTAACGTTGCTTGGTGCAGCTACAGGTCTCAAAGCAAATTCACCTGGCGCGATCTATAGGCCTAACAACGAAAATTCTCAATTACACCTTCGTGTATTCTGTCATATGCTCAAGCTGACACGTTCGACTGGCACGCCAGAGAGGACAGTTTACAAGCACACAACCGCAACGTGAACACTGTGACCTTACCGACAACGTCAATAACAGAACGACACTTTCCCATAGAGGGCGAGTCATTCAAATGGTTCGTAACATTTTCTCAACAAGCGGGATGCTCAGTGCGGCACCGACTAAAGACCTATGTGGACCATGTTCCAAACTTGTTAAGGGAGGCATTTTGTGCCGTAACGATTGCAAGTTCTTCCATGCGATATGCCACCGAGTTAAACCCAGTCAGGTCAAGTTATTAAACAAACCAGACTCGCTATGGTTCTGTGTGGAATGCACATCGATTCCACTGATAAAAGGTGTGCTCCTATTATCTCAGAAGTATGACCAGCTACCAGCCATGTTTGAGGAAATGGTGACCACCAAAATCATTACGGTTGGGGTAAGCATAGCGGACTGTGCAACCCAATACTCCCCCTTGGTTGCTGCTCCTAACCCGCGAAGAACTGTTAATAACACCGTAAGCAACATGACACCTAGAGTCTAGAACATCAACAGCTGTCCCAATACCACACGTGGTTCACATTTGATTAATGCGGTTCCCAGTTCAATCGGAGTAACTACACTTAACGCTACCTGCAATCTTCCGAAGGAGTGCGTAGAAAAAGAGCAAGCCAGTACGAGCGAAAGTTGGATTACTGTTGCTTCCAAGAAGAGCCGTCATTTAAAATTAACATCACTCCAAACTGGATCGGAAACTGAGGAGCGTAGCGGAGTTTTCCTAGTGCAAGCACCACCGGTTCCTGCAGTACATCTCCGAGTATTTCAACCACTAACCGCGACATGTCGAAAGGTGTAAAAAGACAACAACCTGTACTGAACGTACTGTGCTCCAATATCCAAGAATCAAAGTGGACATCGATAAGAGGCAGGCAGCTGGATGACCTCAACCAGTAGGACATTATAAGTAACCTAATCGGAGTTGTACTGAAACCTGTACACGTAATGCGTAGTACACGACACCCCAACTCTAAACATTTTGGAGAGCCAAGACTTCTGCGCGTTGTGCTGAACTCCATCACTAAAGTAGAATCAGTACTACAGCCGACAGGTAGTCTCCGAAATAAACAGTGCTCCATCCGTATCTTTCCAGATATCCCAGGAGGCGAGCGTTATCGAGTTAACCGCACCTTAGAGGACCAACGGTAAGAAACCTCGACCGGAACCATACTTCTTCACGGGGTTCCTGAAACTGAAGCATTTGATGAGCATGAAATAACAACCTATGATAAAGAACAGTGGTGTTATATTTGTGAAACACTCTGCTTGGATGTTGTGTTAACGAAATCCGTGTCGCGAATGCGTACCTCACCGAACTACAATGAAGTGGCCCGAGAGTGTTTAAGGTGGTCCTTCAGTCAAAACATATGGTAGCACGGATGTTAAAATGATGGTACATGTTCCGTTGCAAGCTACCATCTGAGGTTCGGCTGAAGCCAACCAGCGATATGCATTCTAGAGAGGATATGTCACTCAAAGAACCAAACGCGTTAGGTGCTTTGAAAGAACAATGCACCATTAGTGTGCCGAATGAGTCCATACAGCCTGGAGAATATGATATTGACCAGACACCTTACACTGTACGTCGATGATTAGACAGGGAACTAACTACACGGACGATGAATAAGACGTTAAACCCTTCACCCAATACACATCGAAAAAAACGATTGGTCGCCGGCCACTCGCTGGCCGACGAATTTCAGGTTGCGAATGCTTGGGACCTAATTTCTATTACAAAAACTTGGTTACAGCAAGAGGTGACTGATGCTGAGGTTGAGACAGCCGGAATGTCATTCATCCGGAATGATCGCCTCAGCCGAAGAGGTGGGGTTCTACTCTACTGCCGCAGCTATCTACAATGTATAATAGTTGATGATCTGGAAACACAAGTTACCGACTCACTCTGGTGCCGTCTCCGCCGCATGTCTCGTAGCTGTCGTTTACGGCCCCCCCAACGTCCACTCCAGAAATGGATTCCTACTTGATACTTTGCCTCAATATGGTAACACGCACTAGGTACAGCCACATTCTCATCTCCGCGGACTTCAATCTACACAATCTGGAGGTATCGGCATCGCCCAGTGTGCAGTTCAAGGCAGACTTGCATGAACTGATCGCTAATATTCCTTCGTACAATCACGTCACCACGCCTACGAGATTCAGGACAGCAAGCAAACCGTCCATATTGGACCTAGTGCTCACGAGGGAACAGCCCATGGTTGATAAGTTATGGATGGATAGTCCATTAGGTCTCAGTGACCATGTAGTAACAACGTCCAACTATGTGTGTTATGCAGAGTATCCATCTGAACACTCGGAACTAACACACAATCACACGCTACCACGTACTGAAAGAACTCGCCGACGCAGCTGATTGGGAATTCTCAAACAACAGTCCCCTTGACAACGTTTGGGCAGAGCTCGATATTAGATTCAGCGACGTCGTCAACAGAGCATGAGAGGCCAAGCCCATTCGTCCCGCATAAATGCCTTCAATTCTAAGGAGTAGGACTCGAAAATGCCTGCCGATAAGTGATGCAGCATGGTGTGCCTACAAGATTAACCCCGACCCAGAGACTTGGGGAAATTTCCTGACCCATGGCAGCCATTGCACTGCACATCTCAGTGAGGACAAAGCAAGTTATCTGCAGTGCCTAGCCAAACATTTCCTGGCAAATAACAAACTGCTGTACAGGCATGTCAATAAGCTTCGTAAAGTGAAGCATGGAATCCCTCCACTTTTCACGACAGGCGGTAGTGCACAAAGTGCCTAAGAAGCAGCTAATGCCTTGCGGCTACAATACGCCCCAATTTTCGAACTTGCAACCTCTACTTGTTCCATAATGTCATGCACATTAATGACACCATTGTTTACAAATGTAACTTTTAAACCATTGTGCTGAGGAAGCTACTCTCACTGCGTGAGCATAGTTTTCCGGGAGCAGACAACATCCGCCCGAAGGCACTGAAGGTTGTGGCCAACAAGCTAGCTGAACCACTGTCACAGTTCTTCCAAATGTGCTTTGATGAACAACAAGTCCCCACTATGTGGACACGTGGCATCATCAGCCCGATTTTTAAAGGCGGTAGCTGTTCAGATCCCGCAAACCTTCGTCCAGTGACTCTGCTCGCTGTGCTCGCGAAGGTGATGGAAGCAGTCGTCGCTGAGGCTTTAATGGACTATCTGGAAAAATGCAACATCTTGGGACCGGAACAGCTTGGCTCCCGTCAACACCGGTCATGCACCACCAACCTACTGATTGCACGAGGTAGTTGGACGGCAGTGGCTGATGATGGGATCGGAGTCGACGTCATCTATCTGGACTTCTTCAAAAACTTTCGACCGCCTTGATCACCGCATCCTACTTCAACGGCTACAGAGTTACGGAACCGGAGATCCTGCACTTGGTTGGATTGACAGCTTCCTTCACCAAAGGAAGCTTCAAGTACGTCTTAGGGGATCACTCTCTAGCCCAATTGAGGTGGAATGTGGTGTTCCACAAGGCGCAATGCTGGGACCGCACTTATTCTTGGTGTTTATCAACGACCTGGCAAGAGTTATCTTCTCAAATTTCCTGATTTCCGCCGATGATGTAAAGATATGGCGGGCGATTAGTAACAAGCCAGATGAGGATCTGCTCCAACATGACTTAGATTGCATTTACGAATGATCAAAGGAGAACAAGCTTCAAGTGAACATAGCTAAGTGCAAAGTGATACATCTGCGTCACCAGCAGGTGAGAGCTTACAAGATTGGTGACCACACCTTAGCGAAGGTCTCTCAGGAGCGTGACCTGGGTGTATTGGTACAGGAAGATCTCGGGTGTTCAAAACAAGCAGAGAAGGCGACGAGAACCGGCAATCAACACTTCGGCCTTCTTCGCAGAGCCTTTAATCGGTTTGAACCCTCAATCTTTCCCCAAATGCTTAACGCCTCCGTGCGACCTCACGTGGAATATGCTATTCAGGCGAGGCAGCCATGGCAGAAACAGGATCTCGTTGCTGTCGAGACTCCTCAACGAAGGACAACCAAGAACGTCAGAGCCTCTTCCATCTGCCTTATCAGCTTAGACTGAGATCTCTAAGAATGTACAGCAGCCGATATCGGCTTTTGCGGGGATCTCATAATGGTTTACCAGATTCTGTAGAACCCAGACCACATTTGCCGTCCGCTGCTGGAATAGAACCACAACGCTAAACTAAGAGGTCACCCTCTGAAACTGACAATTCAGTATAGCCGGCTTGAATGTCATGGAAATTTCTTTTACCTCCGCGTGTGTCACCATTGGAACGCTCTCCCTAATTATGTCGTCTCTGCTCCCAATCTGATGATATTTAAAAAACGTGTTGAAGATGTATTGTCTCAGTTACATTTCATTTTATGACTTGTTAGGCAGGGGCTACAAAACGCAATCAAACAGTGTCTTGCTAAACGCCTACAGATGGATTTATGATTTATACGTTTAGTACGTTAACATCTCCGCCAGTCTCCATAAGTCGATGGTGAGTCCACCACAACGCTTTTCACTTTATCATGCAATCGATTTTCGCAATAATTTCTATCCCAGAGGACTTGTTAAGCAATGCTTGTTTTACCTGTAATAAATCATTTTCCATTGTTCCATAGTCCACGGAATTCGCATTGCTCAAAATTTGACTTGTATTCGGAACACCTGTAATCAACATGAGTATGTCATATACTCACCTACTTCATATACTGGTAATGTTACTTTCGGTTTGCCCGAGTGCCGTTTCCCTGCACTAAGTTGGCCGTACAAATGCGGTATGAGTATCCTCATCGAATTCATTCGGTATACATAAATACATAAATTGGCGCAATCCGTGTTCAATGGCAGTTCGAATACAACATATGCACATGCGTTTATCCAAACTGAAGAGCGAGCTATCACAAACTGGATAGAGAAACATTAGACATCATCATCAATGGTACGACCAACGTGTATGGGTTTCGTTTGGAGGTCAGGCTAACAACCACTTTCGTAGCCATGAGAATAAGCACCCAATACGAACTGTTGATGTTTTCTTCAACATTTAGACGTGATAACCTAAAATCTTGAGCATTCATATTTGAAGGAACCCGATATAGCAATATTGAAGCAACTGCTAGGTAGAAGGATAACTAAACCACTGATACAGTGAAATCTTGTGCACTTAGGTGTTGCTGTCTACACGTACAGTCTGTTTTGCCCAACTGCTGGGGGAGATCGCACGGCATGCGAAAGTGATGAAGTGTCCACTTCTGGCTCTCCGTGTCCCCCATCGGTCCGATCAACTGCTGCCTGAGGTACGTGTACATTTTCAAAGGACGATTGATGCGCAACCTTTGATATTGACAGGTGACATCAACAAAGTCCGGCTGCCCACTGTCAAACATGCGACTTTCCAAACAGTGCTCGCATTGTTTTGCAAATGTTCAAGTATTCAAACGTTTGTACATACCCATGTGTACTCTGTTGTCACCACAGGCTATTTAATAAAGATCTGCATCGTACGTCTCCGGGTGCAGCCATTTAGTGCTCATAAAAAGATTCTCGCTATGCTTCGACGCCTTTCCGATGTAATTTACTAATACACGGACGTACTATTCCCGTTGGGTTTGACATTTTACTTCGTCTATGCAACAGATTGGCCATGTGCAATGAAACTTCTGATAGGCGTCTCTGTGCTTCCGCATTCCATTCGTTTAGTACGTGTGTTTTCATAAGCCCCGGTAGATTTAGTATGGCTGAGGAACAACTGGAACTATAACTATGCTCCCTCTCATTACTAACGTGCGGACCGGAATATGGACTGCCGACATCGTGATAATCGCTAGTCGGTTAATTGTGTGGATTGTTCACTTGCCACAGAATTTCCCGGAAAATTTCTCTTCGGATGCATAGTTCAGTGTGGTCATACGAGGGACAATCGTTGAACATTATGTTCCAAGTGTCAAACTTGACATTTTATGCGTACCGTAAGCGGCAAAGCAATGATAACCTTTTGATTCAAACGCATCCATCGAACTAAAAACATACACAATAACTTGCCAATAATTTGCATTGGTCCGTATGGATGCCTGCAATTCGCTCGGAATCATCGCGCGCACGTCATTTACGAATGAGCCCATGGATGGACTGAACCCTTATTGTGCGATGCACCGGCTCTCTAAGCGTCTTGATACTTAGCATTGAGCAGCTGGTCAAGATGGGGTTATGTAATCTAAAAAATCTCTTTCATGCAGCAGAATGTAGATAGCATAGTCTGGTGAGTAATACCATGAAGTTTACATAGTGATGTGAATGGCAGTCGAATAATAATAATAATAATGCTAAGAGAAAGATACCGTGACTCACCCTCTCGGTATGCCACCTTACTAGACTCCACTAGAGAAGTTAGCAAGAATAACATAGCATAGGTCATGATGAGTACAACATTGTAATGGGCAACAAGTGAACTCATCGCGAAATACAACCGAGTTAAATGTGGTCAATAAAGGTAGGTTAGGTGTGGATCACTCGTTCCAGGCAGGTGCAATAAAGATTCCACATTGCACCCACTCAGTAGTTAATCATTTTAGAATGAAACTGTACCCAAGCTCGACTTACATGCGGGATATAGAATAAGGATGACACAAAAATGATGACGGTGATGTCGTAATTAACTTCTCAAGTTAGCAGGGAAATGGTGCAATTATATCCACCTCAGGCTATCCGCGTCGGAAGGTAAAACCAGAGCCGGTTATGATCATTTCTTGTCCGAGGTGAGCGAGAATCAACAAGGATGTGAACCACCACCACCACTACGGGGAATCGAATTCGTGTGCGTGTTCAGACCTATTCGTGAGTCACCCCTAGCGCAAAATACAATCACCAAGGCTTTGTTGTAAACAACAAGAGGACAACTAGCATTCCTATGGTTCAGCCTCGCCTATGTTGTGCAGACAACTGCAGTAAAGTGCTTAAGATCAGTATTACCTGTTCTAGCTGCATTAGATCGTACTTTCCGCAATGTGCAGGCAAATCTGTCCGAGAAGTGAGACAGACAAACCAAGTTGCTGACACAATTTGGTTTTGCCCAACATGTCAAGTGATTCCAGTTGTCAACTGTTTATCATTGCTAATGAAAACATGCGATAGGATGACTGAAATAATCGCGCAATTTGTAAATACTAAAGTCGCTCCCTCGGAGGTAAATATGGCCACGATAATACCTCACCCGGTCAAAGTTAGTTCTGCGTCTAAACCGAAAAAGAGCTGGACAATCCAACCGCACTGCAGCTTCTGTGACTCTAAACCCACTGGGTCACCTCACTCTTATCAGTGAGCAAGCCTCAAACATGCCTGCGTCCACTTCTACAACCATAGACGCTTCACTTGGAGATTCAGCCATGACAGCGATAGTTCACAGCCGAAGGAAATCCGGTGCAGATAACAAGCAGGTAACGTACGCATCGATTGCATCGACAAACACACCGGGAGCGACACACATAAGTTCATTTTCAGTACCGAGCACGCGTGGCGCAAAGCAGCTTTCATTGTCAACTCCAGTGGTGCCCTCTAAACAACCTGAATTGCCGGCAAAAAGTATAAAGCCAACACTCGCTAGACAAAACCACGCTGCGTTAACTCTCGTGTGCACCAATGTTCCCGAATCCAAATCAGGCACGATAAAAGGCAAGTTGCAAGACGATCGCAACCAGTGGAGTTCCATCTGCGAGGCGATTGGCATTCGGGTTGAGCCTGCAATGCTGCAACGCGTAGCACGTCACCCGACCTCAGTGCACTCTAGTGAACCTCGAATTCTTCGAGTAACACTAAACTCAGCAGATGAGACAGAGGCTGTCCTGCTCTCAGCAGTTCGTCTTCGCAACTCACCGAGAGGAGTGCGCATTTGACCTGATCTACCTTGGAAAGATCGCGCAAAAGAAGCAGTGGAGCAACGCGGTATTGCTAATAGGGATAACAAAGAAAACAATATTTGTTCATGGTGTTCCCGAGCTTCTGCATGCTTTTGATCACGATGCGCAAACAAATGACCAGAGCAGTGGTTCAACATCCGCGAAGCACTCGCTGTTAACAATGTTATTGCCAAATCTCTGACAAGAGTTCCCTTATCACCGAACTACAAGGGCTGCGGTCCAAGGCTAATGAAGGTAATACTACACTCCGAGGGAATGACGCAAGTTCTGTTGGATAGCTGGTTAAATTTTCAAGCGAGGTTGCCAACAGAAATACGGCTAAAGGCAGCAGGCGAACGACCAAAAGTCGGAAGAAATTCGATGGAACTTGCAAACGCTGCAATATGTTTATTTGCACACTCCTGCGGAGAGACCGACACAACAGCGCCCACGTCACACAGGAGGACAAAGCACAGCACGAGTAAACCATCAGTTCAGGAACGCTCAATAATGTCCTGTAACACGACTGAAATATACAAACCAAAAAACGATTAATTGCCGGCCACCTAACGGCCGGCTTAAAAACGAACACAAACTTGACATCCACCAAGGAACTCCTAACAACAAAAGACCTATCTTGCATGTACACAAACGCTCAAGGCCTTCGAAGCAAGTTGACCGAACTTAGAGAACTCCATGCCTCCCAACCGCGGGACCTCGTCATGGTCACAGAGACATGGTTAAACCCTGAGATAACCAACTTTAAGATCAAGTTACCCGGTATGTCGCTGCTTCGGACCGATAGAACCGGAATGGGTGGCGGTGTGATTCTTTACTATAATACAAGCCTCCGATGTGAAGTAATCGATCACCCGGAAATCCGAGCTCCCGATTCGCTTTGGTGCCGCCTTTGGTTGGGAAACAAGGACACATGTCTACTAGCCGTGGTTTATCGCCCGCCAAACTCAACGTCGGAAATGGATTCCAAACTGTACCACGTATTTCAGTTTGCTTTGAACAAGTCCTACACCCACATTCTTATCGCGGGAGACTTTAACGTGCAAGATATAGAAACGCCGGCAACTGACGGTAGGCAGTTTAAAGCCTGTTTGCAAGAATTTATTGTTAGCCACCCTCTTTACAACCACGTAACCTCACCCACCAGATTTCGAACTTCTAACAAGCCGTCTATACTGGATCTTGTGCTAAGTAACGAAGAACTCATGGTTGGCGGGATAGTTTTAAGCACACCACTGGGTCGTAGTGATCATGTCACTCTACTCTTTGATTATATATGCTATGCCGAGTACCCGGAAAAGGAGGAGGATAAAGTGCACACTGTCACGAACTACAATGTGTTGTCCAAGCTTGTACAAGAACGTCGTTGTACAAGAGCGACGGCTAGTGGTGAGAGTCCAAGAATCATTTTCTCATGCAATCGAGGTGACGTGTGGAGTAACACAAGGCTCGGTTCTTGGATCTCGTCTATTCTTGGTGTTCATTAACGATTTGGCGAGATCAATTACTTCCGATTTCTTATTTTTTGCTGATGATATCAAGGTATGGAGAAGGATCAGAGAACCGGATGACCATGAACGGCTCCAGCACGATCTTAACACAGTGTCGAATTGGTCAGTTCAAAATGCTCTACCGTTCAACATAGACAAATGTCGCGTAGTACAATTACGCCATAGACATAACTACACCTACATACTTGGGACAAACGCATGGCAGAATAGCTCCCAGGAACGTGATCTTGGTGTGATCGTACAGAGCGACCTCAACTGTTCAAAACAGGCTGAGGTAGCTGCGAAAAGAGGCAACCAGCATGTCGGCATGCTGATAAAGGCATTCGGGAGATTTGACTCATCAATCTTCCCAATGATGCTCAATTCCTACGTGCGCCCGCATGCTGAGTACGCAATCCAAGCTTGGCAACCTTGGTTGAAACGCGACCTAGAAGCGATAGAGGCACCACAACGAAGAGGAACAAAAAATGTAAAGAGCCTGCGCTATCACTCTTACCACCGAAGGCTGAAGTTGCTGGGAATTTTCAGCGGACGTTATCGAAGGCTGCGCGGCGATCTCATATTAGCGTATCAGATATTGAGTGACCTTAATCACGTTTGCCGCCATTTGCTGAAACTTAGCTACAACACGCAGCTCAGGGGTAACTGCTTAAAGTTGAAGGAAAAATATAGCCGTCTCGAGTGTCGATGGAATTACTTTTCCCTTCGGGTTTGCAAACCCTGGAACGCACTCCCAGACTCAGTTGTATCCTCTCCTACCCTGGATGTTTTCAAAAACGATTAGATGTTGCTCTCAGCTCCCAACATTTTGTTACCTAAGCTCCTCTGTTGTGGATTACGCCAAGCATGTTTTCAACAGGACTAATGTATCAAATGGACCTAAGTGAGTGACCATATTTTATTTTCTAACTCCTTACCTCAACTATCACTGCGCCCCAGTGTCTTTCTGAACGTTTACGCGCGATATTTCTTTTTCATTTTACACTGATGTTAATTATCAAAGTATTTATCTCGGCAGACGTTCGATAGATGACCCAGACATATTTTAATTGCATCATATTCACCGCTACCATCCTACGGGACGTGTCAAGCACTTGCTTTTATCCCGTGATAAATCATTGTTCATTGTTCATTGTTCATTGAACCCCGTCGAGGCACATTATTGTGCGTGAATTTTAATCGTGACTTCTACTTTCTACGAACTTTACCCTACTCACAAACATCCAAAATTAATCTACTATCGCCCATTGGACATCCGAAGGACAGGTACTTCGGTCTATTGAGAAGTGACGGGTGAGTGAGCCAATCTGCAACACCAGGACAGGTACTGTGAGCCCATTGGCAATACGTCGTGCACCAAGCAGAAGCCATGTATTAAATTGCACACCTAATCGTCAGCCCTCGGTAGCTCAGTGGTAGAGCAGCGGACCGGAAACTCGTGGACCGGGGTTCGATTCCCCGTCGAGGCACATTATTGTGAGTGAATTTTAGTCGTGACTTCTACTTTCTACAAACTTTACACTACTCACAAACATCCAAAATCAATTCATCAGTGTCTAGAATACTACCTATGCCCATGCATTTCGATTTGGATGTCACAACGTATTGTTGCTGTTCCGGACGCAACCTTGATGACTTGTCTGAATCACGGTGCGTTTACATGAAGGATGCAGCAGTACAAGGGGGCGTATAGAGACACTTGAGATGGGATACATTGATCTCATATCGTAACCCCTAATAAGTCACGGTGTCACACGAGAAGAAATGTAATAAGATCCATCTGTCAAGTGGGAATGTATCGAGCCACGAACAGATGTTGGCGGGATTTGCACTTTAGGTGAGTCCCATCTAGACATCGACCCAGCAGATAATGGTGTTACGCGAGTGAAAATGCCATCAGTCGGTCAGACTGAAGTGTGGTACTTATAAGTGTTTCTAAATGGCTTCCACTTAGTCATTCAACATGAGATATCAGTTGACATACCAAAGGTCCCTGGTTCGAGTTACAGTACTGCAGTTTTGCGAACGGGCATTTGTTCACACTTGTGTATGGACTACCACAAACTGGATGGAGAAACAATAACATTCATGAACCACAACACTACGTAGGTGCATGCGTTTGCATAGAATGAAAGAATAACACCCAACTTCCTCTAGTTTTAGAAAATCGCACCTAGAATTATAAGTAACCAATACGACTGTCAGTGGTTAGTTAGCGTTTGGATTTTAACCCAAAACGTCATCGTTAGGTTTAGTCAGAAGTGTGGGTATCAACAATAGATTTAGACAGATATGGAAATACGGAAGCAAATGCCGTATGGTTACCAGGTAGAATGATGCACAAGTAAATATACCGTAAAACACAGATGACTTATGGTTACTGTGAATTATAAATGTTGTCTTGTATAAGCGTTAGTAGATGATAAAATCATACATTTTCTGATGGCTGCCTTGACGCTATCACATCACCAACACATGTAGTAAATTGCGCTGCTACCTGTTCTATCATCGGCTTTCGAAAGAGTGTACAAACTGGTTTAGCAAATTTACATGAAGTACCTTGCGCAATATCTAATTATCTAATATCTCAAATGAGTATGTGGTGGGACACTTGGACACGATGGTATCTTCACAGCGGGGTTTGGAATGGAACCACTTAGACATGGCTGGGAATACAGTGAACGAGTAAATCTGCATACCCATGGTGTGATTTGCAATGAAAACATTGAGCATCGCATAGTTAATCATATGATGGTATACAAATAATGGGTACCAAGAGCCTCGACAGATGGCGGCGCAGATAAGGTGGTCAGCTGAACGTATGATATTCCCATGCAACCTGGATTTCTTATCATAATTTTACCGCTTACAATTTACTAACAAACTGTCAGTATCGGTTGCAGCTATTCTTCGCAACAAATCAACTGTTTCTGTGATGCATTTATTTTCCAATTAAATATTTATTTAAACACTACAGTACCACCACTGTTGGACTAACCTGCTTTTAAGTCAATCTAGAGGATTGGTCATTTCCAATTTAAATTGCAGCAGGAACATTTGCTCTTTCCGCACCTTATCTCGATAATAGCTGATTAATGATAAGTTCAGTATGAGCGATGTACAGAGGGAAATATAGCTACACTCATTCTTGTGACTAATATATGAAACAGAACATGTAGCATCAACATCAGCATGTTACTTGCTAGTCAGTGACTTCCCGGGATTATTCAGTTTACAAACTGACGAGCCAACGTTAGGACACTTGCAACAACGTTTGTTGGGTCTTGAACACCGAATTTCCAAACTGCATTCCAAAGCGAGAAGGGTTGTAGACTATTTGCGTTCCACGTATCATTGTTGTCCACTACACCCAATTGTTCAATCGAATGCACTAACGAATGTGGAATATTGTGAGTAGCAACTACTTGGTGGCCAGGAGTTAACGCGACCCATTTAGGCCAGCGGCGTCACCATTACCGCTGGCTTTTAAAATGGGAATGCTTGAGGATAGACGAGCAATCTAAGGGATTCATTAGTGTTCTTTTGAATCCGTCACACAGATACACAAAGGTACACACATGCACACACGCACAAACACACGTTTGTGGCCTTTAACCTGGCCTACAGAGGTGGGTTTATGTGTTGGGGCCCATGTGTTGCGGACATTCTTAATGAGCAACACTCACATAGACGTTTGAAGACTATTCGTGGTCACTCCCAGTAGAGTGTCACTCTGGTCGGACGCTAGGTCTGCGTGGATTGTGAAGCCATGGTGAGTGAGATTGCAAAGCACTGTCGTTCGAGAAGAACGAACGTATTCCCATGCCTTTGAGCTCCGGTCACTTTGTGGATACTGTCACCTAGAGAGGTGAACTCCTGGAACGCATGATAACCTGTATTTATGCGCCTGGTTATGGACTTTGTAGTCAGTCTGAGCCTTAACAACTGCGGAATGATTGCACCAATGCACTGGAATCAGGTGGGCTCACAGTTGTGCATTATACACCATCATCCCAATGGGCGAACATTTATACTCATGGACCTTAATAAGATGAACGTGGAACACTTCCATTTGTAGGTAAGAATAACAGCTAAATTTTCCATGTTACGAGCATTTGCATGACGAAGGTTTACTGGCAATCTCAAACGTTACCCCCACTCCTGGCTCACTACTGGCATTCTTTTGGGTTCACGCAAGTTGGCATACATTTGATTCGCAACAACTATCTGTCAAGATGCAAGGAACACTGAGTTTGAGCGTCGTAGTAATTCTGCACCATTCTCGGCCATTGAGAGCACCTCAGGCATAACACTGCACTGGACCGAGTATGTCATGACTAGGCATACGAACGGGGACCACAGTAGCTTGTGCGGCGGAGAGAGAGTACTGAGCAATTCAAAGTAAACGAAATCGACATAATTAAGTTAATGGTGTGGTCATAGATAGTGCAGTATAGCCCTATTGCGGTGAGGAAGCATGGTGTATGCAACATCAGCCTCAGCAAATAGTTCGGCGGCAGTGTTCCAGGACGTGGCGGGTTTTCGCCTGGCAAGCGCCTTTCCTATAAAAAGCCACAAATCTCTGCCTGTCAACACTGCGACGTGGCGGATGTGACTGGCCACAAACTAAAGTCACTGTTTAAGCCACGGACAGCAATCGCCTATGCTCACATTTTCGGACGATTACAAACAGTCAAAAATGCTACGGCACATTCAAAAACACAAGCAAAGCAGCTACACTCATTCACAAGTACATACCTATATTCACCCATACACACATTCACTGTCATGTGTTTTATTTATTTATCTTATTTTATTTTATTTATTATTGTACATTGTTATGTTAGTTTAGGCGGGAGATCCTATGGTGCACTGAGGCTGGTGGTGTCTAGATCCTGACAGATGGTCTACACACTGCTGCTACTGTTGCGCCATTGTCTAATGTCCTGGACACCTCCACGTGGCGACCGCTGGGTGGGAGTTGGGTTTCCCCCTTCTCCCTGCTAACATCCAGGACACCCATCCGCATGAGTCAGCTAACTGACCATGTGCTAGACCCGCTGCCTTTCGGGTGTATATTTAATCAAAGGCTTCGGCTGAGGACCCGAGTCGTTCTCCTGTCAGGTGTGGGTGCACTGCCAGTATCCTAGTCCATCCTATTCGGAGATTAGAAAGTGGTCGATGGCCCACTTCCCGTAAAACCTAGCCATGGAAGACAACAGGTTACGGGTTATATTCTCAATGCTCGATTGGCGTAGAGCACGAGTACCACGCATTGTCTCTGACGGTGGGAGGACACCTCCTGGTGTTCAATGGTTTGCTACTGCCCGCCTCAAGTCAGACAGCCCCTGGTCAAATTGGTGCAAACCCGCCAAAAACCCACCTGCGTCTGGCCGTGGTCGCAAGTGCGTATCCTACTACGGTCGCAAAACATATAATAATTGTTCCAGTACCTCAAAGGCTGCGTGTGACGGCCGTCAAGCGGATCCCCATTTGTCTCTGCAATCACATTCCCGAGCTGGATCTGCTCCCCACTGGCTTGTGGGTCAGGCTGTTGAGCCAAGGGCTCCGGGCGGAGTCCCTCAAGCAAACCCCCGAAGCACGACGACCACCTCGCGTGCGATTGCTCACCAATCCAATCGTATGCCTACGCTTAAAGCACTCAGAATAAGGTGCTGGAACGTGCGCACACTACTGGACCGGAACTCCAGCGAGCGCCCGGAGCGACGCACTGCACTGGTTGCGATGGAGATGGCGCGCTACAACATCGATATTGCGGCGCTCAGTGAAACTCGGCTCGCTGAGCAAGGTAAGTTACATGAAGCAGGTGCTGGCTACACATTTTACTAGGTGGGCTATACCGCCTCAGCACCACGTGAACATGGGGTCGGATTTGCAATATCCGATCGCCTCCATGGCCAGCTGGTGAGTGAACCAATGGGCATCAGTGGGCGACTGATGACTGTTCGCCTACGACCCGGAAGAGGTAAGTTTGCTACATTTATAAGCACGTACGGTCCGACCATGCGTTATCCTGATGACACACGTGATCAGTTCTACACTGAGCTATCCTCCGTGATACGGTCTGTGCCGAGGAGCGACCGACTATTTCTGCTGGGTGATTTCAATGCGCGTGTTGGGCGTGATGCATCGGTGGGGACAGATGTTATCGGTGCGCATGGCATTGGTTCAGCGAATGCGAACGGTGACAGGCTGCTCTCACTGTGTGCCACTCACGGCCTGACGATCACGAACACTCGGTTTGCACTGAGTGCGAGTGATATAGCAACTTGGACGCACCCACGGAGTGGTCACGCTCACCTGCTCGACTATGTCATCGTACGTCAGCGTGATATGCGTGAAGTGCGCCTGACATGTGTACTGCGTGGAGCTGAGTGTGGCACTGATCACAAGTTGGTTCGGACCAAACTGTACATATATTTTCGTAAATCGATGTATTGCACTCCCGCCGTGAATCGGCGTAAATTTAACATTCTCTCCCTCGGCACTGTGGCGAAACGTGCTGAGCTGGAGAAGGCGATGGCTGCACGCCTGTGTAGTGATGTGGACTGCATAGCCACAGTGGGCGACCTGTGGCACCACATTCGCGATCAGGTGACAGCTGCTGCGGAGGAGACCATCGGGCGCGCAAACTGTAAACGGCCTGTTTAGTTTGATGACAACAATGTGACGATTGGCCCATTGGTGTCGCAGAAGAATGCAGCATTTGCTGCACACGTGGCAGATCCCAGTGACTTGGGGCAGAGTAGTCAGTTTCGCAAACTTCGACGGCGACTGACCCGAGAGCTCCGTCGCATTAAAAATGCATGGTGGACGGAGAAGGCGAAGTAGATGGAATGCTACGCCGAACGCCGTCAACACAAGGAATTCTTTGACTCCTTGAAGGCGGTGTATGGACCGATATTGGAGCCTCTGAGGACACTGATCGATGGTAATTCAGGCGCTACCTGCACCCAAACTGCAGAAATAATGCAGGCCTGGCGGAAACACTTTGACTGTCTCTTGAACAACCTTTCAGAGATCAACTGGCCTACATTGAACGGCGTAAAGCGGCACGATGTGAAGGCGGATCTGGCGGATACGCCGACACTGGATGAGACGCATAGAGCACTTGCTCAGCTGCGAAACGGCGAGTGTGCCGGAGCCGACGGGATCCACCTGAAGTATTGAAACACGGCGGACCCGCGTTGTTGACTGCGCTGCACCACTTGGTGCAACGTGTATGGATTGAGGAGGAGGTGCCTCCTGAGCTGAAGGATGCCCTTGTGCTACCATTGTACAAGGGCAAAGGTAGCAAGCAATGTTGCACGAATTATCATGGCATCAACTTGCTGAGTTGTGTGGGCAAGGTGATTGCCCGAATCCTGCTCAATCGCCTCGTGAGTCAGGTTGTGGAACCTAACGTGGCGGATGAGCAATGTGGATTCCGTTCGGGTCGCAGCACTATAGATATGGTGTTTGCGGCTCGTCAGTTGCAAGAGAAGTGCAGAGAACGACACCAGCCATTGTACTCGCTTTTTATTGGTCTCACCAAAGCATTATCTACGGTGAACCGCGAGGCATTGTGGCTGGTGTTGCGTAAGTTTGGTTGCCCGCGTAAGTTTGTAAGTTTAATTGAATTTCTGCACAGTGGTATGCGAGTGAGGGTGCAGCTGAGTGGAGAGACCTCGGATGACTTTGCAGTTGTCTCTGGTGTGAAGCAAGGCTGTGTCTTAGTTCCTGCGCTGTTTAGTATATATCTTCATGCAATTATGTCTTGTGCTTTTGATGCGGCTTGTGCTTACGGTGTTCGTGTGGAGCACCGTATTGATGGTGGGTTGCTGAACATCCGTCGTTTCGGTGCGAGAACTCTAGTCTGTGAGACAACTATCCGTATGTTGCTGTTTGCTGACGACTGTGCGTTGTTTTCACACAACGCGGATGAGTTGCAGCACATGACTAGTGCTCTGGCTTCGACAGCGGCCAAATTCGGGCTCACCATCAACACAAGCAAAACTGTCTGTCTGTTTCAGCCTTCACCGGAGGTGCAATCTTCAATATTGCCGCGAATCAGCATTGGTGCTAAAGTATTGGAAATCACCTCCCGTTTCAGCTACCTTGGGAGTGTGATGTCGACTGATCAGCAGCTACACAGCGAGCTGCGTATTCGCGTGTCGAAGGCAGCGGCAGAATTCGGGAAGCTTGAGTACCGAGTGTGGAACAACCTTCAGCTTACCACTGGCACGAAGCTGGTGGTGTGCAAATCCATGGTACTGTCCGTTCTTCTATACGGCAGTGAAACGTGGACCATGTACCGTCGGGATGTGCGATATCTCGAGCGGTTCCATCAGCAGTGTCTGCGACGAATTTTTCGGATCGGCTGGGGCGCCACAGTTGCATACACGGAAGTTTTGCGCCGAAGTGTGATGTATGCAGTGGACGGCATACTTTTATTGAGACACCTGAGATGGTTCGGTCATGTGAGCCGTATGGATTCGACGCGGCTATCAAAACAATTCTTATACGTTCAGCTGAGTATTGGGAAGCGGCACGTGGGGAAACCAAAGTCACGTTACCAAGACATGATTAAAGTGAGCCTCACACGTTCTAACCTTGATTGCAAATCATGGGAATCGAAGGCGGTTGATCGGCGTGCATGGCGCGATCGAATCACGAAGGCAGTTGCTGAAGTGCGGGAGAAAGACCTCATGCATGCAGAGAAGAAGCGGCAAGTGCGGAAGCGGCAAGCACCGATGAGTTGTACTCCATCGACATCAAGCGCATGGTGCTGTAGAACATGCGGTCGCGAGTGCCTTAGTCAGGCAGGCCTAGTGAGTCATGAGTGAGGCCACTCGGGACCACTACCGAAGCCACGATGGGTCTTGCAGAGAACGTAGGCAGATCCGGCGCAGCTTTTGTAGGGACGCTGCATTCGATTTATTAACCTCGTGCTTGCATGCTAAATCTATTTATTTCAGGTGGTGGGTTTTCAATTTTGTCCTAATGCCTTTCTTTCTCCTATAAACGTCTAGTGTCTAGTGAGCCACGAGCGAGACCACTCGGGACCACTACAGAAGCGACGACGGGTCCTGCAGAGAAGTATTCAAAACCGGTGCAGCGTCTGTAGGTACGCTGCATTCTTTTTACTAACCGCGTGCTTGCATGCTAAGTCTCTTTATTTCAGGTGGTGGGTTTTCAATTTTGCATAAATGCTTTTCTTTCTCATATATATATCTACCTGTACTCTATTCCATTAACTTGCACACCTCGCTTAAGCCAAGTGTATTTGTTTTCCATAACATTTTTGTGTTCGTGGCATTTCCATACAGTATACTTTCTCACCTCGTGAACTTATGTAGGATTTATTTGTAAACAACTTATTTCATATGCTCATTCACTTAAGGTTCATGTCGCCGTTTCCTTATGCATCAAGCGAGTTATTTTCTTTCTCTCTCTCTCACTCAAGTGTTTGGCTGCTGTTTGATATCCCCGGTGTGGCTGCGCTTGATGTGCATTTTGACAAAGTGCCTACCTGTCTATTACCCACTACCTCGTCCATACTGGCTCCAGGAGACATTTGGTCGTTGCTGGAGGGGACAAGGTGCACGGTCCTTGTGGCCGTGTTAGGATCAAAGAGTGGTTCCATGCACTCAGTGTGGAGTGGACTACGGCGCAGCCACCGCCTTTTGTGCGCTTGATTCCCCAAATACGGCGTGCTTGTGTTTGCCTGTAAAGGAGTGTGGGCCGGCTCCGTTGATGAAACGTGGTTCTCATCCGCATGCCTCCCGGTATTATTCCTTCGGGTTTACACTGAATATGGCCTGTGTGGTTGGAGCTGTGGGTGGATGCAGCGCAAGCCATGCATGGTCTCTCTGTAGGAGCAGGCGTCCTGTGGCTGGCCACAGTGACAGGCAAATCCGAAACCGGATGTCGCCAACCATATGTTAGTTTAACATGATCACACCTGTGAAGGTGTGCCTCACATTGTCCAGAATAAAAGTTTAATTAATTATTTATTTATAGCACAGTCCTTGCTCAGGCCAATTACGCCTGTCAAGGCGCTACCACAATTCTACCGCAGTAGCCGGGTTATGAGGCATTGCTGTTTCCATTTTGCACACCTGTCTCCATTCCAACCAGTCGTACACAGCGCATGTCCCGATGTCGTAACAATTAGTGTCCTACAAGAGGAATTCGCTCAGCTGTGTGAAGCGACACACACAGTAGATGGATCCGATGGAGTAACCATACTGAGATTGAGCCCATACTCTCCGTTCCTCAATCCGATCGAGAATGTTTAGCAGGTGGTGAAGGCCAGAGTGAAGAATGAGATGAGAGTGCATTACGAGGGACTTCGGGCCGGGGATCCCCAGAAACTCATGGCGCAGATGGAATGAAGGTTGCAGTTCCTTGAACGTATTGCCAAAGCAGCCACCCAGGATATCAGCGTTGTGGGACGTCGTAATGCTATTCGACATATGCGTGTACATTTTACTAATTGTCTAGAAAAAATGACATATTTTGATCACGTTGCTGGCCTATTTTTTACGTGTCTGGTTGTATGGCACGTTACTGGCAGCGCGTAGGGACGTGTGAGTATTCGCAGTGTTTTCAAAATATGTTTGCACATACGTATGTTTGTGTGTTCGTACGGGGTTGAAGCGATATCTGATGTCTAGCGCAATGGAGTGACACGGGACCGACTTCCAGTGAGCCATGCCCGAGTGATATGTTCAATTTATGGTCCTTTTCCTGCTGATATTCGCTGCAACGTACGCTTTCATGATCAGCCTGAGATAATGTAGATACAGTTTCTTTGTTCGGAAAACTAGAGTGTTTGGAAAGCGCTTTGTAGGACCAAGTGAGCTTGCAAGGGTGAAGCAACCGTCAGATGTATCACAGTATGAATATCAGTGTGGATAGTTGAATAGTAGTGAATACGAAATTTCTGCGCATGTCATGTCAGGCTTGTCCAAGAGTGAGAGGAACTGCTAGATGCGAGTTCGCAAACACGTCCATTGTCAGACAAGATGTGGTCATTGAATCTGAATGAATGAATTGCGTGTTTAGCAGAAACCGTCTCTGTGCGATGTTTGTCCGCTGTATTTGAGTGCACTGGTGCGTTAATTCGTTACCCGAATGGAAGTTGGTCTGTCAAGTTCGGAACCCACATCAGCCGGTTCGGAAGCTGTACTTTAGATTTAAAAGCAACCATTCCTACAGCAAGCCCAATTTAATTTGCGTGCAAGAAAGGCCCGAATAGCTGTCCAGTACGACTTGGATACAGTCTTGAGTGTTCGGATGATCTCCCATCTGACCCAATAGCGCGCGTAAGCAAATGAGGGTGTAGTTGGCGTGGAAATGTTTCTACGTTGTTTAACGTGGTACTGACATGACATCAGATACAGACAATTGGCATTTTAATGTCATTACTACCATCTATTTCAGCTCAGGAAATGTAGCTTGCGAAACCGCAAATTTCTCACAATTAGGGTTATCAGAGTTCAACCATGCGAACATCAGAACGATATAAACTACCAACTCTGAAGATATCTTCGACGCAACAGGATATGTAAATAATACTAATGCCGTTCACATCCACTATGTGGTGTATTCCCTAGCTTGCACCCTTGATCCTTGGGTTCACTGTGGAAATGGTGTTGCATTTACACCAGTACCGACAATTGTCTACACTGCACACAGAATGCAGTGTTTCCATTAGCGATGTGTGCAGTTTTGTCATTACTTCGGTTGCAACATTTGACCGTAGTTTAACCCGGCCAGCGGTGAACAAGTTGACTGTGTTATTCTGGACTGGCTCAACGTCGTTCACCTTACTTGGGGTCCGGCCCCAATACGCTGCGTATTTTCAACCCTATTTCATTTACCTAGTCCAACCTTCCCTTGAAAATCTCTCTAACAAGCCTGTGTTGTCGCGATTCGCATGAATTCACTTGTCAACGGAAGGGGTGGAGGGACACACATGGGTGTCGCACACAGACGTTGCCACATATTACAAACCGGAATGTCCTAGAGGCCAAGGTTATGTGAACGATGTGACTGGCCGGGTTAAGCTGAGTTCAAACGCTGCAATGTCGACTAGTATCGATTAATCTGGACAGGGCATCCGCTTGACCAAGAGAGTCAGTTGAGCAATATCTCATGTTGAAATCGTATCCCAAGAGCAAGCTGGCTCATCTCTGAAGTCTTCTGGCCGTGTACGACGAAATACCGTTTTTGGATCCAAAGATAGTGAGTAAAGATTTGTGATTCGTCACTAAGATGAAACGCCGACCTTAAATTATTTGGTGGAATTTCTGAACATCAAAGACGCTAGCAAGTGCTTCATTCTCGATTTGGTTGTAGTTCTTCTCAGAGGTGGTCACGGCCTGTGCCGCATTCGTCACAGCCTTTTCTGAACCGTCTGGAAAGCGGTGTGAAATGACTGCATCAATTCCATAACTCGAAGCGTTTGTAGCCAATATGATATCCAGATTTGGATTGTAATAGGTAAGCAGTTGGTCTGATTTCAGCAGCGATTTCAATTTCTCGAATACTTGTTGATACTGTCCGGACCATTTCCATTCGACATCTTTTATCAGCAAATGATTCAAGGGATGATTAGACTATGTATAGCTACACAAAAACTCGCTATAGTGACTCACCATTCCGAGGAACGATCTCAGAGTTGTGACATCCGTTGGGGTAGACAATCGATCTATTACCTCAATGTTCTCGGGGTCGGGGTATCGGCCGCGTTTGTTAATCACGAATCCCAGGAACTTAATCTATTCCAAGCAGAATTCGCATTTGTCTGCGCGTAAACGGAATCCATAAGCATTGGTTCGCATCATCACGTCATCCACTCGTTGAAATAATTCGTCCTGTGTGGTGCCCATTATGATGATGTCATCCCGATAGGCTGCAGCTTCACTTACTCCAGTCAACATAGTATCCATGACTTGCTGAAAAATTGCGGGTGCGGTTTTAACACCAAATGGCAGACGATTGTATTGCTACAGACCACCATGAGTGTTGATCATGAAAAGCTTACTACTTTCAGGTTCAACATCTAGTTGTAAATAAACATCCGCTAGATCCAAAGTCGTGAAATATTTACTGCCATTCAGCTTTGCGAACAAGTGATCAAGAAGTGGGCGTGGATGTTGATTGGGTTGCAATGCATCATTCAAACCAGTTGAAAAATCTGCACACAAGCAAATAGAACCGTTAGACTTCCTAATCATGACGGTTGGAGCAGCCCATGGTGAGAAACATATTGGTTGCATCACGCCAATTTGCTGAAGACGGTCAAGCTCATGTACAACAATTATTTGTGATGCATACGGAACCAGGCGTCTGGGTGGAAACACTGGTGTATCATAAAATAACAGAGTAATCTTTGCCTGCATCTTACTACAATGTCCAAGTCCAAGATGGAAAACACCAGCATACTTCGCGTGAAACTGTTCAGCAATGGTTTTACTTGGGTGAGGTGATACGGCTGTATGATGGACCATGACATTTGTTTTAGAACACACTATTCAAGGGTACGTTGAGCAATTTCAACATTTCAATCCAATCGATGCCAAGATGATTAATATTGACACAAGGAACTAAGTAGCTGGTTCCACGGAAACTCAGATCTCTGAATTTAATATCACAGGCGAACTCACCATCTAACCTCAGTGGGTTACTGGATGCACTCTGGGCAGTCAGATTTGTGCGCCTCAGTGGAGGTTTGCCAAGTTTCTACCACGATGTTCGAGAAATGATAGTAATTTCAGATGCCGTATCTAATTGCAAGGATATGGGAACATCGTTTATTTTGACGATAAGGTACTTTCGTTTGCGCACAAATTCTGTGCGACAGGTCGCGAGAACCACTTTAATCTTTGCTCGCTGAAAACACGTCAATTTTGATTTAGAGTTCGTGTGCAATTTTGGGGTTGACGCTGTCCTAGAATCGTACGTCTTACGACAATGAGATTCTTTATGACCAACATGTTTGCACTTCTGACAGAGATGCTTCTTATAAGTAAAAAATCACACGAAATGCCATTCACCATAGTTCCAGCATGAAGTCGAGGGTTTCTGGTTGGGTACTCCATGGCCTACGTTTTTACCGCGAACAGGCGTGCGGTAAATTTGCGCTTCACTTCTGTGGTAAGCATTTCCAATCATCCTGGCATCATGGTTTAACTTTAGCAGTCTCTGACATTCAGCAGCAACATTCTGCAATGTCAAACGGGTTACTTGCTCTAACTTAAGAAAATGCGTGTGCGCACATTAGTATCGGCATAAGACTGAAGACTGCAAGCAAATAAGAGACTTTCGAACTGATCAGGTGTCATCGTACCGAGTTTAAAACGCTCACACTCTCGCTTCACAACTCCAGCATGTGTTACAAAATTATGACTATCACGTTTGAGCAATTTTAGCTAATCAAAACGGATATTGAACAAAGATGCTTGCTCACGGAAAATCGAAGTCAGAATTTCTACAGTCTCATCGAAGAGGAAAATACTTGGGTTCATTGGCAGCACAAAATTAGTGTAGCGTTCATGTTCGACTGCACCGACTTTGCGCAACAACAACCGAACTTTCCATGCATCATCTTGTGCTGCCAACTAAACATGGAAATGTTTTCATATTTCTTGACCCGGTACTCAAAAGTTACTCCATTCGATTCATCGAAAACGAACTCTGGGATTGCTGTTGTGACTGTATCCACTGAAGACTATGTGTGTATCTCAACAGTCTATTAACTAGACATATAGCCAGCAAAAAACAATGAAGATCAGGAGATTAACAAGATTCGTCGTGTTTTTTAACCATTGTGGCACGCTAGTTGAAGGTGAGCAACACACTTCAACTAATACGCCGCAAGGAAGAATGGAACATTTTGATAAAAAGTAGAACAAAACATTTTTAGTTTGTTTTTCATACGTCGCTTTTGCTCTTTTTTGTCATTTTAATCTTTATAGTATTAATCATGTGAATCAATACAATTCTGTACACAATTCTTCCATTGATTCTGGTTGCGATCCATATCTTCAAGAGTGCTAAGCCATTGGCACTCATCATCTTTGGGTCCCCATCCTGGAAGACGCACGGATCCAACAGCGGCTAGACACGACGTCAGCGATTTCATGTGCTGCCGCCAAGTGGAAGGCTGACCACCACGCGGTCGTCTCCAGCCAGGTCCTTGACGAGCGAATAGTGCGCGATGCGGTAGACGCTCAGGTGCCATGCGTAGGACGTGACCGAGCCATCTTAACTAGCGCAACAAAACTAGTTTGTTGAAGGGAATACTTGTATTCCCCAAGATGCGACGTCGAACGTCATTATTATTAACGCGATGTTGCCACCAAAAACGAGCGATCCTTCTTAAGCAACCGTTATCGAACGCAGAAAGACGACGCATGTCTTCTACGCGAATCGGCCAGGACTCGCACCCATACAATAATACTGAGCGAAATGATGCGCTGTAAACGCGGCCCTTTAGTGAGAATGAGACGTCGCGACGACGCCACAAATGCCTCAGATTGACAAATGCTGATCGAGCTTTAGCTATACGAAGAGAAACTTCTTTGCTGATAGTGCCGTCAGCAGAAACACAGCTCCCAAGGTAGACGAAACTATCTACTTGTTCAAGTTGTGCACCTTCGAGAGTGAGTACGGGAGCAGGTGAAAGCCGACCCTTGAGTATTACTTTACACCTCGATGGGGCAAAGCTCATGCCATACTTAGATGCTTCAACCGCCAAACGATCCAGAATGAGTTGTATACTCTGAGGATCGTCACCAAGTAAGGCGATATCATCAGCATAATCTAAGTCGGTCACGCGCTCACTCGGTAGAAGCTCTAAGCCAAAATGCTGGAAACCTTCTAGGGCATTCGACAGAACGTCTTCGATTGCGAAGTTGAAGAGGAATGGGGACATAGGGCAGCCCTGTCGCACACCGCTATTGACAGCGAATTGCGAGGAAAGCTTGCCATAGACCCTCACTCTGCCGGATATATGAAGGTAAAGTGCTCGTAAGATGGCGGTATATTTCTCTGGCGCTCCGTTCTTTAGTAAGCAACGCCATAAAGCAGGTCAATCAACGGAGTCAAAAGCGGCACGTATGTCTAGAAATGCAATGATAGTGGGCCTGCGATAAATGTGGCGGTGTTTGAGGAGTTGGCGGAGCGTGAAGATTTGATACACGAATCCGCGGCCAGGACGGAAACCAGCTTGTTCTTCGCGGTAGTATGATTCACGTACTGGGGATAGCCTGCGAAGCAAAATGGATGCCAATAGCTTAGAGGCAACCGAAATAAGACTAATCCAGCGGTGATTTGCACAGGAAGTGCGAGCGCCTTTCTTGAAAATCGGGACAATAACTGATTCTCCCCAAGTGGAAGGCACTTTCTCTTCATGCCAAATTTTTGTGAACAGCACGGTCAGCTGGTTAATGATCGCCACACCGCCGTACTTGAATAGCTCCGGAGGAAGTCCGTCTAAGCCGACAGCCTTGAAGCGCTTTAAGCGTCGAATCTCTAGGCAGACTTCCTCTTCGCTGGGTGGATTCAGAGGGACGAGCCAGGGTGGACAACAAGGTGTACTGCATGTACTGATGGATGGTGGAGGCCAGTTGAACTGCGAGTGAAAGTGCTCGACCCAGCGGTCCATACGCCTCTGTTGGTTGGTGATCGGAGACTCATCCACCTCACAAACGACCTCACTGACACCAGGCTTCCTGAGGCCAGTGGACCGAATGAGTTGGAAAAGCCTGCGAGTGTTGCCAGAGAGGGCAGCAGTCTCCATCTCTAAAGCACGCTCAGACCACCATGTCTCGCGATCCTTGCGTTGGCTTTGCTTGAGCAGCCGGTTGACAGAACGGCGCCGCTCGTTGCAATCTGATTCCGAGGGGATATCTCTGCGGCGTTCGAACAGCTCCAGAGAACGAGCAGAGATCCAAGCCTTCAAGGGGCGTCGCGTTAGGCCGCAGTATGACTGTCCGGAAATGGTCATTGCCTTCCGTATACAAGTCCAGTGTTGTTCCACTTCTTGTGGTGGATTGCAACTGACTGCATATGCCAATGAAGACTGATAGCTCGCCTGGACAGAGGGATCAGTTAATCTGTTGACATCAATCTTGTGGTGCTTCGTGTTTCGGGATCCTCCAAAACACATAGATGCTTTTCGCGCAGACCAGAGCATGGTCTGAGTCGATGAAGGTGGACCAAAAGGACCTGCAGTCCAGTACGCTGCCGCGCCATCTGAAGCTAATTGCAATGTGATCAATTTGAGACCACGGTTGTGTTGAAGAAGGGTGACGCCACGTTGCGGAACGCTTCTTCGTACGCCTGAAGTTAGTGCTCGAAAGAAACAGACGGTTGTCCTCGCGCAATGTTGGAAATCTCTCTCCATTATCAGAGAGGTTCTCATCGAGCGCGTGATGCCCACCAAGGTGGCGTCCATATGGTAACAGGCAGCCAACCCGTGCATTAAAATCCCCAGCAAGGATAACGACATCCGACTTTTTAGCATTAGTCAAAAGCTGTTGTAGATCCCGATAGAATTCGTCCTTGAACGAGTCGCCACTGCAGTCAGTTGGGGCGTACACGGAGATCACAAACAAGTTGTGTCTCTCTTCGCGGAGCCTACTGATTCTACATGAACTCCGAAGCTGAACTGCACATAGTCGGATGTTAATAGGGAACCAGTCAAGTGATGCCGCCTCGGCCTTGCCACTTAGTGCTATACCTACGCTATCCAAACCCGCTGAGGCTGCTTCTGGATATCCAGAAAGACGCAGGTAATATCTGGCTTCGTGATCAGTGGGGGATGTCAATGCAAGCACAGTACTGGGATCTTGCAATCGGGTTTCTGAAAGGCAGCAGACATCAATGTCTAGGGAATCTAGGGTGCGCGCTAGACCGGCTTGTTGTCCAATCTGAATGAGTGTCCGAACGTTGAAGCACGCCAGACGGAACGAGGATCGGGGACGAGAGAGAGCCAGACGTTGAACTTCTTGGTCTGTAGAGCAACCGGAATCGCAGCCAGATTGTTGAACACATGAATCGGGTAACGGAAAGTGAGGATTGTTAGCAAACAAACAATTGGCGTGTGATGAAGTCGCGTGAAAGTGACTAGCAGAAACAGCAGCTGATGAGCAAGTTGTAATAAAGTCCATGGTTTTGCTAACATCTTGTGGCTCAGATTGAACGTTCAGCTTCTGTACAAATAACTCGAACAACTGCTTCTGGGTTTTCTCAAGCTAGAACTGCTGTCGCTGGATAAGCTGTTGCATCTGATCAAATGAACTGGTCATTATTCTCCTACACCTTCGTCACCAGAATCGGTTGTGTTTTCAGGGTCTCGACGTAGCAGCTCCCATGTTGCGCCTCGCGATTCAAAAGACAACCCACCGGACTAGTAGTACATCGGTGAACATAGAACAGGCCGACGTGGGACGAAAACATACAGATACAGTTCGAATCACAGTTGCGTGCTCGTTTGACTTTATAGGCCTCAAGAAGCAAGGGACTAATGAGTGGTGTGAAACAAGCGATAGTAACAAATATTCTGTAACATGAAAAAAACATTAATTTGCTTGTAAATGAGACTGTCCTGATATAAAACACACAATTACTTGTGGGAAACTGCGCACTTCCCTTTCAGAACAAGTCAATTTGTTCCGTTTCTGTGCGTATTTGATTTTGAGCTGTGTGAAAATCTGTTTTTCAATGCAAATTACAAGATTCGGCCTGAATCAGTGACTCCAACTCGACTTGGTTCTTAGACATTGCGCTTTTCCTCATGGTAGACCGCTCGAGACCTAACAATATGTTCCGGTAAACCGTTTCAGAATTTTACCCTTCAAATCAAAGGGGATGGGAAACTCGCTTCAGATCTGGAACCACAAGCTTGTATTCGTGTCCCCATATGCTGTAAGACTTTCGCAAGTGGATCATTGTCCTCAGTATGCAGAAGTCGCTTACATGTAGAAACCGGTAGGTCATGAGTAGGTCGACTCTTAAACGATGATACGCCGGGATGTACAGCTTCGGACTCACACCTGTCGGTGTACGGTATGCCTCGCAAACTGCGGATGAGCCTGGCAGCGACATGTTGAACCCGTACAAACTTCCGCACCTTGCTGCGTGTGGTTGGACAATAGTAAGCGAGCAATATTTTAGCATTAGTCTGATGATGGTGGAAAAGTGGCGAGTGGAAAGCTCTTCAGAGCAGATGCAGAAACTGCGTTTGAGTACCCAGAGCCTCTTGGTGTTGTTAACGGACTTCAAATCGTAATGTGAAAGTTTTCCTAGGTCCTTCACGGAAGGTGTGGGATGTAGTATTTGGCCGTCGAGACTTTAGGTTAGGTCATCAATATCTTTCCCCAGGCTCATAAATACCGACTTGGATGGGTTGAGTGGGAGGCGGACTTTTATCGACCACGTGCGATGGTGGTTTAGGTCATGTCGAAGTATGCTTCAGTTGTCGGATGTGTTTATCACTCCACATGTTCAGGTCGTCTGCAAGCCGTGCACACGTGACCGAATTAGGTGAAGTAGGTCGTTGTTATAAATCAGAAAAGATGTAGGCCTCAGCACGGTGCCTAGGGGTAGGCACGGTCGAAGAATGCCAGTCGGTCAGGTGACTATCGACTTGCACTCTCCATTTTCGTCCAAATAGAAACTCCTGGATGCACCGGTGCAGAGATACACCAACACGACACACTCTCAGCTTGGGAAGGAGGACCTCATGATTTAACTTGTCGAACGCTTCGTTGAAATCGTGGTTGGTCATGTCGACCGACTTCCGCTGGTTTACTGCTGACAACCATTCATGCCTCGTCACGAGAAGGTTGGTAAGGCATGACCGACCTGGCATGAAACCGTGCAGTGCGGGCGTCAGGAGACCTTTCGACCGGAATAACTGTACCAAACGCCACTTCACAAGCTTCTCTGCAACCTTGGCCAAAATATACGTCAACCAAATTGACCTGTAGTTGTTTACTTCTTTTGATCACCGCACTTCAGAATCTGCCTTAACATGGAGCATTTCCAATCAATTGGCAATATATCTTCGCAGTGACCTGTTGAACAGATCAGCTACGGCAGGCGAGATTATGGCCGATAAGGATTTGAGAATCAGGGGTGGATCCTGTCAGACCCATCAGGCTGGTACCATCGAGATTGTCGAGTAGCTAGCGCACCCCTTTAACACTATCAACTGTCGACTTCGCTAAGGGTGGTTCACGCCAAACTCGGTATAGACACCTAGTCTTTGGCAAACATTGAATCAAAGTGCGCAGTCAAGGCGGATGCACGCTCATTGTTGGAGGTTAGGGGCAGTCCGTTCGCGCCCTCTATCACTGCTAGGTTAGTTGTTGGTCGCAGACGCCTCTTCACTTACTCAAGGTTTTTCTTCCGTGCAGTTCTTGCTAAGGTTGCAAGCTGCCCTTCGTAATGCTTACGTTTGCCAGTTTTTAGAGCCTTGCAGATACCTCCTGCTATTTATACACCTCATAGCCTCCCTCCGAGCCAGAGGTAATACATTTTTCCTATTGCCTGCGCCACTGTCGAGCCAGCCTCCTACATTCCTTGTCGAATCAATGTGGCTTCATCGGTTCGAGTTTCCGACACTTAAGCGGCACAAAGTGGTTACACATTGAGTTTATTCCATTATTTATAACTGACCAGCAACTTTCAGCAGATGCACATTGCAGCAGGAATCAATGCACTTGGTTAGCCGCTCGAATCCGGTCCTCGAAATCCGTCTTCCAGTAGTTGTAATCTGACTACAGTGCGTGGGATTGCTACAGCGGCAACACTATGTTCGCAATCTGAGTGGTCACTTACTGCCAGAGGCTCCAGGATCCGAAAGCCATATACAATTGTTCACAGCTGATTAGCATCAACTAAACATGATGAAATGGAGTACAGTTTAATGCGCGTCTGTTGGCAGATGTGCTGTGCCGACGCAGTTTTAAGTACCCTATCATCTAACTTTGCCTCGGCCACACAATAACCGGTGGTAAGTTCAAATTCAGGTCAGCGTATTCGAGGACAAAAGAACTCGCCTATGATTAGAAAACGACGGCGACTAATGTAGTCTCGGAGATGCCATAGCCAATACAAACAACGGCTCAGGGACTCTGATAGAAAGCACCTCCGAGCATCTCTTTGCACCGGAAGTGGCTAGAGAACCACAGCTGCACACATACGTCACTTTCGCTTCGGTAGGCACTCACGAGTTCCATGCAGAGAAGAGCAGATGTAGAGGAAGACGCCACCATGGGTATTCGGTAGCCTAACACAGCAAAAACTTGAGTATCCACTAATCTTAACTTCCTGGTTGAGTACCTCGTCTTTCAATCACGTCTCTGCGAGTCTCATTATAGCTGATCGCTCGAAAGCAACGAAACAGCACAACTCATCGCGCTTGTTCATAAGACTGCAGACGTTTGTAAAGGCTAAACGCAGACTGTCGTAAGAACTACCAGGCGCGCCTGGAGAGTGAGTGACCAAGCTATACGAATTCGCGTTCGTGCTGTTATTACCCGAAAATTTTCAACAAGTAGGTTTGTTTTCCACTCACTAGTTCACTGCTTTAGCTTGATGATTGCACCCTTGAGACGCTCACGGTCAGATGGACCTCTATCCAGACGAATATGCATCAAGTCGCCCCTCATTCTACTCAGTATTAGCTTCCGCCTGGCTTCCTCGGTATAAGGTACCCGCATAGATCGGTCTTTCACAACAGTGTATTTGCTGAGGCGGATGACTATCTTTACTCTCACTGTGTCCTCACCCACATCGAGGAGCCTAGGCTCAGTAAATACTCTCCGTCGTGGCTATAGCGTGCCTGAAGACTTGGATCGTTGGATCTGGCGCGCCATAAACGAACAACCTGGTTTGTCTTGTATCATTCGAAGCGTTTCCAGCTGGAGGAAGGTGGACTCAAACTTTGATTTACCTAGTCTGTTGATCAGTCCACTCAGTTGGACTGTGTCTCACACCGTGAAGGAATAAAAGGTTTGTTTATTAAGAATCCTTCGAGTGGACCCAGAATCGATCAGGTAAAAAGCACGGAACGCGACACAGCGCTGTCGCATCACACTGCCTTACATTAGAGTAATCCATGTAATCTTACCACTGCACTTGGCATGTATGTGTTTTGAACAATATATTTCTATCCTCTGTTGAGTCCAACAGTCTGGAGAAAAGTACACATTTTCTTAACACTTGCGACAGCATACAGTCATTTTTCGCTAACTTCAAGCTATATCGGTTATGTACTACTAGATCACAGACCTCAGGTTCATCAGTAATTGGTTTACCAAAGGTCAGTGAATTGGGGAGAGCATCACAACGGTATGGAAGAATATTGCTCTTTTCAGGTAAGACGCTGATGTTTGATGTCGAACACCCAACCTCGATTGTATCTAGATCAGTTTGTACACTGCAAAAAAAGCACTTTGATGTGTACGAACTTACCTGTACACATGGATGGATGAACATGGTCAAACACTTAAATGAGATTAATGATTTACACACTAAATCTAGAGGGTTCAAAACGCGGCCTTAGATGAAGTCCCACGTTACAGGACTGAGACAAATAGTTCGATCTCATTCCTGACTCTTGGATTCTAACATCAAAATATGGTTGAAACGAGAGGAATAGTGAGTCAACTACACTGTTGATATTAAAGGTACCATAATTCTACATTTCATGCATAACCATGATATGCATTTTATAAAACGACATGTAGAGGTCTAAAAATTATGGAGCAGTTTAATCGCAACCAGAGCACTCTTAAAAACCAGGAAAACATAAAATTGTGCAGTATCTATTAATTCAGCACAATAGAAGGAACTATTCCTTGTCTGTTTGCTCAAGCCTCGATTTTTGGTGTGCACTAAGCCTAGTCGATTATGGGGTGTTTCAGTTGACTGAAAGTGTAAAGAAATATTGTGCCCTCGCATTGTGTCACAAAACACTTAGACTCAAACCAAACGCGCAGGAGAGGTATCGTGTGCGTATGGGCCAGGTCGAACTGCGTATAGCTGTGTCATAGCAGAGTAGGAAAGAGTACTTAAGCTAATTGAGTACCCGGAAGAGCTGCCGGTTAAGGTTATAAGCAAAATGTACCGACGTGTTCAGTAGGGCGGTTAAGTAAAGGAGATAAGATGAAGAAAGTCAAAAATAGGTGGGAGGTGAAATGAATTGGTTGGATACAAAAAGCTTGTAGTCTTGACTGTCACAATCATTATCACCCTCATCGTTGAACTTGATGATCCAGAGGTCGCGCGAACGTTGTTTCCGAGTATGTTGGTCGAGTGCATCTAAAAGATTACAGAAGAGTAGTAGGGGGAGTTGCATAGTATAGGTAGAAA